>JAUCMX010000013.1:11577788-11676589 GCA_033459395.1 Hemibagrus guttatus | reverse complement strand
TGACCGTATGTGCTGTTGACTTACACGACACAGGTCTTGCAGTTGAACACAACTTAAAGCAATTCAGTAACATGTCTCAGACATTCTCTAACAGCAAACTTGCAGGCTCTTGTAGATTCGGTTAATAAAACATGTCCGTATCAGATCAGTATCACACACTAGCTAATGCCAACTAGAAGGCCAACAATTCACTAGAAATGTTTTTTTATTGGTCTTATGAAGTATTCTAATTTGTTGAGAGAGGGAATTGGTGGGTTTTTGTTAAATGTGAGCCAAAATCATCACAATTAAAAGACCCAAAGTCTGTGTACATTGAATTCATTTAATACAGGAGTTTCACTATTTGAGTTGAATTACTGAAATAAATGAACTTTTCCACGACATTCTAATTTATTGAGATGCACCTGTATTCATTCTAGTTTAAACATGACTAGTCTATCTGGTTGAAGTTATCGAGCTGATGGAGACTTGAGTGCAAAACTGTTCATTGCAATTGCAGCCCAAAGTTATCTTCCTGGTTTCTAAGTGGTACAATCTATAGCAGTCCCATTTTACACGAGAAATAAGACACCTTATAACCTAGTGGGCAAACCAAAACAATGTGACCACAAGTATAACATCTGGTGCCATGGCACTAGACTTTGGCCTCCTGGTGGTCCGGCAGCAGGATCCACAGGTTCGATTCCCAGGCAGGGTGCTAACCCAGCCACTGAAGGGTTAACTCTCAGTGCCGGCCCCAAGCCCGGATTAATGGGAGGGTTGCGTCAGGAAGGGCATCCGGCAAAAAACTTGTCCAACTCGAAACATGCGGACCAAATTATCTGAGGTGGCGACCCTAAACAGGGAGCAGCTGAACCAACAACCACCATGGCACTAGACTTTGGAGTTTTATCTACTTAAAGTCTCAGCTTATTAGCCATTAGCCATATGCTTTTCATTTTAAAGCTTTTAATGCTTTTAATTCTAAAGTATATGATTTAATCTTACATATCTTATTATATTTTATTATATCTCTGGCTATAAGGAATGATTCATAAAGACAGATCAACTAATAAAAGTTCAAATAAAGGGTTTTTTTTTTTTATCAAAATGAATGATTGTCTTTCAGTTTTTATCCTAGGCTAATATTTTTATTGTTAAACTTTTGTCAAGGATTTTTCCCATTTGACATCACTGTGTCATTTGTTAGCCTTATAATATGCTTTGTGATATTGTTCTGTCACAGCAGGAGTCATCAGGATTTATGATGAAGACTGATGCTCAAGTATGCACTCACTATTCACAGCTGGTGAAAGCATATTACCACCACAAATCAAAGCAGCCTTTAAAACCAGGAAGAAATGTGTTGAAACACAAACTAGAGCAACACGACAACAAATCTGAGCATGATATTTCTACCAGAGCTCTGTTGAATGCTCATATCTGATGGGTCAGAAGGTGTTGATGTTCATTTGCTCATCTTAATGCATTATGTTTTTTCATAGAACATGTATTCTGGACACTACATAATCTAAGGCTTCTAATAAACATATTACAACGTGTTATTTATCAATGAATATCAGTGATATGATGAAGACATTTGGAGGAGACATTTGTTTAATGTTTAGGGAAGGAGTCTCAGCTCTGCATTTTGCAGTGCCAGCAAGTTGAGATGATCAGTCCAGACCTCTCTATCCTCTATCCCCAGTCAGACATTCCAGCTCCTCCTAGGGCAAGCTAGCTGTGAGCTATAAGCTTGAAACATGTGAAAACCACCTGAAATGGCGTCTCTCGATTCACTGGAACCGTAGCTCTCAAGAAAGAAAGGATGGTGAGGAAACGTTTGTTTATAACTGCTACAACATGTGAAGTGACACTAATCTGAGGTTCAGTAGCATTAAAAGTGTTCGATAAATAGTTAAAAAGCATGACATGTCAATCATTAATAAACTAAAAGGTGCAACTGGCAAATCACTGTGGTGAATAACATGAATGAATAACACACTTTGGGTCATGCTGGTATTGGGGAAAAAAAATTCTCTTTGAGGTAGTCGTCCTCGTCACACCTAATCTTAGCCTCAAACGTCATGCCCAGGGACCATTGGCTGGACATCAGATGCATATGGCACACAAAATTGGAAACGCTTTAGGAGTTTTGAAGTCGTCATCTGGTTGGATTCTACAGGTTTTTGGAGAGACTTTGGAGTGAGTGTCGTGGTTTTCAACTTGAATTGCTTGAATTTGCTTGAATTTGTTAAATGAAGGGTTTATGCATGCACTCTGGCCTGTTTTTGTAGGGACTGTACGTTTCCACGCCCCTAAACATGACACTGAGCAAAACAAACTGTGATTGGTTGCTGTACATGTCAGTCAAAGGCTCTCTTGGGCGGTTCTTGGCCATTAAAAACTGCTATGGAGTCCAGACCTTCTGACATCAGTCTGAAGCTCTGGCTAAGTGAGATTACCTCACACCATACAACTAGAACTTTGTAGAACATTATGTTGAATATTCTGTTACTTTTGGATTGTCTTTACTACACTTATTGTGCTAATCGTATTGACATGGACTTCAGTTGATGAGACTTTTACCTGGACTGAATCTTGCAAGCTGTATGTGTAAATAAATGACGTGAATAATTCTCTTCACCAGTGAGCAGGACTACTGTAAACTTATTCAGCCTGCTGTACAATTTCTTTAAGGTGACCAGAGTAATAAACTATCCACTGGTGACTACATGCCGTTAAGCCGCCTCCTCTGCTCAGGCCCCATTTTGACTTGATTTGTGTATCAGCTTCGAGACTTTAGACTCGGCTTGGACTTCAGAGCCGCTGACTTGCGTGCAACTACTGTAACTTGACTTCAGCGCTATTAGAGCTGCAGGTTGGATGATCTCAGAACTTCAGACTTTGTTTACAGTTTCAGTTTTTCTGTTTCTGTCAGTAAAGGAGTGATTTAGTGCAGTGAGCTTGGTTTCAGCTGTGGAAAGCTGAGTAAAGTACATTTGTTCTGCTTATGTTTACCATGTCCCCTGAGCTGTGGCTATTTTTAAATTGCTCTGTTCTCCCTCTAGGCTTCCCTGGGACCACTCTCTCTCTCTCTTCCCAGACTGCTACTCCCTTTCTCCAATATGAACCCTCCAGGGGATAGATGCAATGATGATGATGATGACCTGCCCCAGATGGACGGCACATGTGACGCATGTGAACCAGACGAGCCACAGCCGGCTATGCAAATGTGTGTTATTTGCCGCTTTGCCTTCTGCATGGTTCACGCCGATAAACACACACGAAGCACTAGACATCCACTTCAGCCCTACAGACCTCCAGAACCTGAAGCGAATGCCAACGCTCACATCAATGCCCAACCTGAGGCAAACGCGAACCGGCTGGAAGAGGCTGCGGCCGCTGGGGGCGGAGCTGAAGGGATGGAAGGGCAGGATGAGGAGCAGAAAGAGTGTGAATCAGGAAAGAGAGACACAGTGACAGTAGAAAGACTGAGATGTAAGGAACATGGACAGGAGGGCTCGTTGTACTGCAAAAAGGACGAAAAGATTGTGTGTGTGTTGTGTGCTGTACAGGGAGATCACCGAGAACACGAGATCATCACACTCCGGGAAGCCTACATGTGGCAGAAGGTGAGTGTGAGAGGATGGCTTTGATTTAACATCATCATCGCCATCAGGTTCTCGAAAAATCAAAGTACAATTTTAATAAATTAGAAGATTAATACTTATGAATGTTAATGGGTTTGCAAAATAATGATTTTATCATAAAATGTAATCCTTTAGATTAATTTGTATTTATTTACGCATAGCAATGTTTTCTTTCCCCTTCTATTAGCAAGAATTCCCCAATCTTTTAAAATAAATTCATAACCTTTCTCTCTACACTACAATCATTTTTTTTTTCCAATAAGCCATTTCCACACTGTTATACAGTGGAACCTCAGCATACCAATTTAATTAAAATTCAATTAAAGGCGAGTTCTTAATGCATAACCAGTCATATTGTGATACGAATGTTCCCATAAGAAATAATGTAAATGCAGATAATCCGTTTCAGCCACGCAAAAATGACCAATATTACCAATTTCTAAGGGTCAAGGGTCCTCACAGGAAGTTGTGCCACCAAGCTTGGCCTAAAAATAGAACAGACCACCCATGCCACCAATCTGTCAACAAAAAACGTGCGAAAAAACGCATGCCGAAGACTCATCAGTCTGCTCATTACATAATACTTTATATTGCATTAGTATGCTCATTGCGGAATATACATTATAGAAATAACATTGTAAACCTTGTATATGAACTATATGCATTAAAAACATTCAGCCACAGCAAAGAGGGACCAGTAAGTATCCATCCATCCATTCTACACACTACTGGGGAACCTAGAGCCTATCCGAGGAGACTCTGGAGGCACAAGACAGGGTACTCCCTGGACAGGATGACCATTAAATACGTGTTTGAAATTTTACTTTCACTTCTAAGCCATTGTTCATTTTTTAATATCTGATTTAAATATAAAGCCCAAATACAATATATATTTGAAAATACAGTGACATTCATTTATTCAATTTCCTGCAGTAAGGTACGAGCAATAATAAGACATTGAAACCTTGATTCTGCAAATTTACACTAAGCAAAAAATATTAATAGCAGAATGCGGCACCCTAAACACTCAGATGTGCATGTTTAGCTATCTTAATACTATGTGTATATCCATGTTCATTTGTCATTTTACTTCTACAAACCAAACATCCGTGCATCCTCTTTAAGTACAGGATCTTACATCGGCTACAACAGCAAAGATTTCTGTGTTTACTTCAGTCATGTGCAGTTTGGAGTACATAATGAAGAGAAAAACCAAACCTTTGAAACCAGATTGAAATCCACACCAATGTACCTTTTTATTGAATCTTTTTATATCATGCTGTGTGGATATTAAAGTAGCTTACAAAACTTAGTGATCATATCAAAGATATCATCCCACATATCATGTTTTACTGAAGGCTGCTGAAATAACACCTGCTCCCTGAGTATCTTCAGCAGCCCTTACACAGAAACGCAACATTTCCACTGGACGATGATTCCTGAACACGTTCACATACTGCAAGTGTAAAAATTTCATACCTTCACTTCTCTGATATTCAGTATCAAAGTTATATACACTATATTGCCAGAGGTTTTGGGACACCCCTCCAAATCATTGAATTCAGCGGTTGGGCTTGGTCCCTTAGTTCCAGTCAAAGGAACTCTTAATGCTTGAGAAAAAGAATCTTCAAGTTTAACATTACTTCATATCATAAGTGAAATAGGCAAATACCCTGACCTGTATATATTTTAGCAACTCAGAAATAGCAGAGAACCTCACCAAAATGTAAAGCTTTAGCATTCATGGTGTGCAAATGACTATATACAGTCCCATCTAAAAGGACAGGAACAGCAAGGCCAGGTCTTGTGTTTCTGTTATACACAGGAGACATTTGGGCTTGAGATAAATATGAATCAGTTAAAATTTTGATCCAAGGTCTCAAAACAAATGAATTGACCTTGCCGTTCCAAAGCTTTTGGAGGCCGCTGTATATTCATGTCCTGATTTGTCTAAAAAATCATCAAAGGTAATGCATTAAAAAAAAAAAAGAGAAGAATGAATCAAATAGATGAAATGATGTGATTTGCCTTGCCATCGGAGTCTGAATCAAAACCCAAACTATTTAGGGCGAATAACTATGCTAATTGTACTTAATCTTTAAAATGGCTTAAGATCGCAGTGCCTCCACTCATAGAGAAGTATCTCGTAATCCCTTGATAAAACTACTCGGATGTCATTTTTAAGGTATAATCAAGATAAAGAAAAAAAACAAAGACACTAAATCATGATTAGCTGTCTTTTTTTAATGCTTTATTGCTCCACCAACCTAAAGTACTTGCAGGCTTAGATATTTAACATTTAGGTAAAGTCAGCAAATGTAAAAGCACAGCCATTTTCATATCTAAACCTTATAAAAACATAAGAATAAGAATACAGTCATGGGTGTGTTGGAAAACGTTTGTATACACCAGATCGTTCCTCAAAATAATAGACACACTTTTAACTAGGAATTTGTAATATGTAGTGTCGCTTGTATGCACCATGAATGCAAACTTCAATAAACTCTGTAGAGTTCAAAATTACGGCAGATTTTGTGCCAAAATGTGTCGTGAGATGTCAGGACAACCTGCATTCAACACAATGCACCAAAACCTTCTTTGATTCACATACATAATATAACCTAATAACATGGGTATATGTAATCACATATATACAGTATACTCATTACATAATACATTTTATATATATATATATAAAACATTGTAGACCTTGCACAGACATGAGTACAGCTATCATAGAAGGTAAATACATACGTGTTTTCACTGGAAGTACACTATTAAGGTTTTGGGACACCCATTCAAATCATTGAATTTGGCTGTTATTTTTCATGGGTTGGGCTTGGCCCCTTAGTTCCAGTGAAAGGAACTCTTAATGCTTCCGCATGCCAAGACATTTTGGACAATTTCATGCTCTCAATTTTGTGGGAGTCCTGACCTCAACCTGATAGAACACCTTTGGGATGAATTAGAGTGGAGACTGCGAGTCAGGCCAAAACTGGGACGTTTGCCTTTACATGCACATGAATGTAATATGGAGTTGGCCCACCCTTTGCAGCTATGACAGCTTCAACTCTTCTGGGAAGGCTTTCCACAAGGTTTAGGAGTGTGTTTATGGGAATTTTTGACCATTCCACTAGAAGTGCATTTGTGAGGTCAGGCACTGATGTTGGATGAGAAGGCCTGGCTCACAGTCTCCGCTGTAATTCATCCCAAAGGTGTTCTATCAGGTTGAGGTCAGGACTCTGTGCAGGCCAGTCAAGTTCCTCCACACCAAACTCACTCATCCATGTCTTTATGGACCTTGCTTTGCGCACTGGTGTGCAGTCATGTTGGCACACAGAAAGGGCCATCCCTAAACTGTTCCCACAAAGTTGTCCAAAATGTCTTGGTATGCTGATACATTAAGAGTTCCTTTCACTGGAACTAAAGGACCAAGCCCAACCCCTGAAACACAACACCTGAATTAAATGATTTGGAGGGGTGTCCCAAAACTTTTAGCAATATAAGTGTAATTTAAAAGAAACCTGTGCTTTCAGTTTTGCCAATTCATGTAGTTTTCTAAAAAAAAAAAACACACAAATTACATCACAAATTTTGAAAACAAGCCACAGCAAAATTGGCCACAATAGTCACTAAAAATTCCATGAAATCCAGGCGTCACTACATAAAGCAAATATGAGTGGAATGTTTGCGTGTCCACATACTTTTGGCCATATTGTGTAACAGTATAAAGTAGACAGGAAATGGTCTGTGATCTGATATGGCATACCAGACTTGCTTCAATTTCACAATACACTGTAAGAGAGTAAAGCCTAGCATTAAGAACATTGTAAGAACGTTGCAAATCAATACCAACCTTAATTAACTGTTAGATGCGGAAACTGAGCTGTACTACTACTAGTAATAAGGATGTTGAGCCTAGTATCGATGCAGCACTTTTCGGCTCTTTATTTCCCTTGTTAAGCAAGTGATCAGGCATGGCATTAAACATTTAATTAGCCTTAGTGTGAGAAAAGAGCAACACAGAAAGCAAACATGCGCTGATCAAAAATGGCATCGAGCTAAATCCACTCACTTCTGCTATTTAAAGCTTTCTCTGTCTGGGATGTAGTGGGTAACATGCGCTTAGTCAACGCCTTATTGATTCCAAAACGCTTTAGTTGTGACAAGTAGGATGTAACGTAGAGGCTAATTGCCCTATGCCTCATTTATACCTGATGCTTTAGCTTCAGCTGTGTTGGATACACATGATCATTGCATGGGATGAGCAGAAGACTATGTTTCCTATTGACTTTTTTCTTCATTATTTTTCTCTTAGAGTAAAGAGGGCATAGATCTGCTGGCGTGTACTCAAGAAATGTCCGAAAAGATCAAGACCAAGTGGACCAGTCCAGATGTAAGTGGGCCAGACTGACTAACAGCTATTAGTTTTATATGGTCAGGTTTGGTCATGATTCTGATATTTTTTTTATAGATATATGTTTCTGTCTGGGGTTTTTTATTTTTATTTTTTTGTGATTGCTCTTAAGCATGCAGGCACTCCAGGGTGCACTTTAAATTGCTTCTTTCCCAAACCATGCTGAAACCAAACATTGGTCAGTTTATAATTGTCCCAAAACCTTTGGCAATATAGTGTATAACTTTTAGCATCTTATGCTTACATTATGCTCTTTTATGCTCTTATGCTTATTACATCTTGTGCTTGGGAGATTGTTCTCTCTCTTTACACCGGAAATGGAATCACAGGCCTGATTAGTGTGTCGAAATATTCAGCTTTGGCTCTAAGACACCAGAAACCCTTTCTTTCCTCCTCCACCTTTCTGTTTTCTTCCTATTTGTCCTTTTGTTTTTCTTGTTGATCTTTTCCCTTCTTCTCTTTTAGCCTTATTTATACAAATGCACACACACACACACACACACACACACACACACACACACACACACACACACACACACAATAATAGCAAATACCTTTTTATTTAATCTGGTCTTTTTCTGCTCAGCTTAGCCCAGTTCTTTAAAGAGTAAGAGGCTCCGTGTGCATTAGGGGCTTACAAGAGCTTAAAGTCACCCTGTACTTTAGAAAATTTGAATAATAAATCATTTCAAGGTAATAAAAGTGTACTCATGGTTAAAGTGTATAAAGTACATTTGGTTGGAAAACAGGAGTGGGTTAAAGCTCATCAAAACTCTAGTGGTAGTATTGATCATGCAAGTGTTATGTCATAAAGTGTAAGAGCCAATCAGGGAGCAATATGCAAATGCAATTTGTTGTCATGGGTTTATCAGAGATGGGAGATTTTAAGGCTTGTTATGTTTCCAGTTTGTATATTTGTTTGTATATAGGTTTTGAGTAACGTTACGGGTACTTTTTAGTGTAGTCAGTCCTCTGCTGACACCGAAAGAAATCTTTACCCAGTGCTAAAAATAACACTGAGTGCACCTACACTTTCCCCCAATCAAGTACTGGAAGTATGTATGTGTTCTGCCTTAGCTGAGGCTAGAACTATTTTAAATGCATATCTTTTGCTATCCTCATGGCAAAACTTCAGTATAAATTTAGGGCATAATGGAATCTCATTCTCAGGGCATGTTAGCTCATTAGTGTGCTTGTTTAATTACGGATGTTGCCTCAGGGGTCATGTCTCTAGACCTTCGTGTCTGCCAGCTTATATCTCAGTCTTCCTGTGGGACCATGTGCTATTCAAGTGCTGTGTAAGATGTGTAGATTATATATACATGCTCATCTGTCTTTTATTCCTGGATCTTCCTCTGTTCTTCTCCAGCTGGGATTTTTTTGCTTATTTTAAAACATTTCAAAATGACACATGCTCGACCAACAGATGTTCACCATACATAGTCAGTACCCATCATACTCTCCTTTTCTTTTTCCATGTGTGTTTAATATTTTTAGTGCAGGCCACAGTTTCATTAATGAAATGAGAGCGCATGCTTGTGTGCCTCACAGATCTGCCAAACTCTGTTTTATTACAACATTATAAAATCTATGAAGATATTAAAATTTCAGCAGGGAAGCCAAGAACTGTAAGAATCATGGTGCAGTCTAACCAGACTTCTTTCTCTCTCTCTCTCTCTCTCTCTCTCTCTCTCTCTCTCTCTCTCTCTCTCTCTCTCTCTCGTTCTACTCTAATAGCTACTTGAATAGTTCAGGGCTTAAAGTCATTAAAGTACTTCTTTTGCATTTACACTCAACAGTGAAAAGAGCTCTCTCTCTCTCTCTCTCTCTTTCTCTCACTCTCTCACTCACACACACACACACACACATTTTGAGTCGAGTTACCATGTAATTTCAACAGTCTGATTACAGCCACAGAGAAATGCCAATAGCCGGGAAAGAGAAAGTGAAGGAAATCTTCCCGGAAAAAGCTCTCACTTGGACAGGGGCCATCACTCCGAGTGAGGTGACGGCCATTTCAAAGCCATTTGGTGTTAATGTGCCACTAATGTGTTTCTCTCATTGACAGCTCTCTGTAGTCAGTATTTCTGTTCTCACAGAATAGATTCAGCACTCACTGTGACTGGTCTATAGTCATTTATGCTTCTCCAGTAATCCTTTTCCATAGACACAATGCCAAGTTTAAGGACCTAGCGACCGTTTCCAGAATCAGCCAATATTTCCATCAGTTAGAGAGCTGAACCAGTATATACTCAGATGTGGGAGATTAATATCTTAAAAATGTCTTTATAACCGTGAAGTGTAGTTTATCATTCGCAATCTTTAATATTGAGCCGAATTGTTGATAATGTGCACATATATTACACATTATATCTTTTAGCTTTTTATACTCTACGAGTCTGCTAGACTTCAAGGTCTGCTGGCTTTAGCAGTGTGTCAGTGAAACTGGTCTTTCTTCCATCCACACACACAATTTTTCTTTTCCTTTAACATACATGAAGATCTCCAAAAGATTTCATGTTGCTGAGCAGTCGTCATGGCAACAGTGGCACCTTTGATGCTGATAGTTCTTTTTCTAGATCAGCAGCTCTTTACTTTTGGAATTGAAATGACTTTTTTGGTTGAAGATGGTATAGAGTCACCAGCATAGTGCTGGTAAACAATGACTGTGCCAATTCACAGAAGCCATGAGTTCAGGCACGGTGTACATTAGTGATTCTTTACCTGGGGGTCACAAATTCTTAAAATTCAGCAACGCTCGCCAAAAGTTTGAGACACCGGTTTAGAATGATCAAATCCCATGTAGTTGTTAAATCCAGCCTTTCTGTGAGACTGAAGAACATATAAACACGGTGTGTCTGTGATCTCATCAGCCTTATGGAAAAGCAAACCATCTGAGCGAGATGTTTGGGTGAACAGACCAGTCCTTAATTCTAATCAGGCCAGTATGGAGAGGGGGAGTGCAGATGACAGTCAAGGCTAGGATCAAATAAATAACAGATGCTGTAGACATAACGACAAAGAGGTGTCTAGAAGACACTCGCCTTCTCTGTCCCTCTATTAACTGACTTGTGCCTATTTTCTTGCAAGAAACAGATGTTATCTAGATCTCCATGACATTTCTTGTTTTCCTTAATTATTCTTTTACTTCCAGTAATGAAGCGTCCACTTGCATGGACCCTTATGTCTTAATACTCATGTGTACAGTCCTGCACTAATCAGTGCAATTATATCTACAGTGATGCTTGAGATAATCTTTTACCGCCGAGATCTCTCTGCACTTATATAAGGTCAAGGTGTTGGCTAATGGAACTGAGCTTGAATCAAAGGAAAAAAGGCCAAGCACTATTCATCAGGTTGCAGTTTGATCTTTAGAGCTAAAGATAATAGACTTTCTCTACTTCTGGCAACGTGTTGATGGATCATGCAGTCTTGATTGCTGGACTGCAGTAGAGTTGCAGAGAACTGTTTAGAACTGTACCAGGCCATTTGGCTTGTATTTGTTCCAGACTTCAGAAATGGTGTATAATGAATACCAGTCCTTCAGTTGTCTCAAGGCTAGTCGTGAATAAGTAACGGATGAGAGTGAGGTAGAAGAAAATTGCCAGGCAGTATGGTTGCGATAGGCTAGGTCATGGTGCATTAGCTATAAAAGTATGGTTTCAAATTAATGATCATAAACAGATCCTGAAGGGAAAGTAGGAAATGGGTTTGAAGGGAGTACATGAAGCACTTAAGTGTGCTGAAACCTGAACAGATGGTGTAGGATGGTGGCACTCTAAGCCAAAGTCCTTATTGTGAAATGGGACGTAAAAAAAACCTATTTACTATTACAGTGACAAGTTTGATGCCCCAGGCTCTTTGCCTAATCTCTGTCTCTGGACTGCCAGGTGCTCAATCATGTCATCTCTTTATTGTCAACTTCTTCCTCCCTTTCTTCAAATACATTAGCTCTTCCAACTGTGCCTGTGCTCCATATTTCCATTTTGCAATTTTTATAACAGGGCCATGATGTAGCTCATTTGGCAAGCCTATGTCAATGTCTTTCTAATAATTTTTTTTTCTATGATTTTGACCCCCCCATCTCTTTCCCTTTTCCCACCTCCTTTTCTGCCACATCCTCCACCCGTTGTTAATTTCTCTGTCCTTTGCCCAGATGAGCCCAGACGAGCTCGAGCACTACGTCAACCAGCAGTTTGATGAGTTACAGAAGCTGGTGCGTCAGGAGGAGTGGCGTGTGCTTCACCTGGTAGACCTGAAAGAGGCCTTTTTGACGGCGCACGCTGCTGAGAAGATTGCTGAGATCAGCGTTCACACCGAGAAACTGCAGGAAGAAATGGACTCCATCACACAGCAGCTGGGTGAGCTTGACCACGCCGAGCAAAATGGTGTAGCCCCAGCCAACCTGGCACCCCTGCTGGCAGGACAACCCCGGCCGCCTGGTGCCGTACTACTGGAACAAAGACCTCTGGTGAGCAGCCATCCTCCTTCAGAGCAGAGAGTTTGAGCTTAACAGGAAGTTCAAAATTAGTACATTGGTGGCCATAGCTTTGGGATTCAGGAGAGCCTGTGTGTGGTCTCTGTCCTCAAGCACAAAAGTTAACCAATGTCTTCCAGTCTTTCATCTAGTGTAGTATAATACTACACGTTTTATACTAAAACATTCCAAGAAAAGCACCATTAGAATAAGAGTGAAACCTTGAGGAAGCTTCTTTTCTAAATGTAGTATTAGTAGATAGCAATAATAACAGTTAACAGCTTGTACCCAGAAAAACAAAACGGCTCTTATAGCTGAACACTACATAGGGACAACTTTCAGCTCTAAAAAAAAAACCATTGCCGTTTTTAACAAGATCCGTGATTGATCGCTACAGAGAAAGCAAGGGACTGGAAAAACGGTGGAATTAACTTTGCATTAGAAATTGAAGAACTAACAATAGCCCTTCCATGCATGGCTCCTGAACACTTTTCTTAATTTATTTCTTATGAAGTTTTTCTGTTAGGAAGCCGATATTAATGTAAGCATTATTATGAACAATGGCTAAAGCAGTGGCATAGAAAATCAGTTTGTAGGCTTGCTCAGACTAGTTATACAGATTTATTGACCTGAGGACTAGACCTAAGTGGTAAAAAATTGGGCTCGTTTTCACAGAACTGTTATTTACTACAAAAATATCCATCCGGTGTGAATGCAGAAGCCGGTAACATCGCCTGAGTCAAATCGTAAATTATTATTCTGTCTTCACTACAAAGGTCGTCGCATATATTAGCGAGACAAAGAAGGTTTCTGACGAATAATTGTAAGATCATATTGTCACTATGAAAAGAGAGTCTAAACATCGAATCTCTCCCCAGGCATTGAACCTAAAATGGTTTCCAAAATGTTTTGTCTGAACCCTGGTAATGTTCTGAGCCAGTCCTCCTGAGTGTGCACTAAAATTCCTAAATGAGGTTGGAGGGCTGAAAGGGAGGGGGTGTTTTGAAGGTCTTTAGATGTATGAGGCTATTAAGACTGGTCGTGTGGTTTCTCAGGGCCACAGGAAGAAAGAGGGGAGGAAGGAAGGTCTCAGCAAATCTAGGGAGGCTTATGAAGGGCAGTGGTGTAAGCATTCAGGACACACACACAGCTCTGAAGGCGGGAGGATTTCCCACACACGCTCACAGACGTGTAGGTGAAGGACAGTGGCGTAGGCAGGTGCTCTGGATGTTTGCCAGTGCTGAGTCTGACATGAATCTACAGCTATAACGACGGCACATATCAAGGTCATACACATACTTACACAAATTAACACAAAGTTATTCACACTCCTTTACGCACACGAACACAGCAGCCCTGCCTAGTGAGTGCATACACACACACAGACACACACACACACACATAAGCTTTTATTGCGTGCAGAATTTAAATGATCCCTTCAGCTCACTGGTCACCACATGGTGAAAGAACAATTTTTAGTGAGAGCTAAATTAGGCGTGTATGTGTATGCATGCATGTGTGTGTTCACGTGCATGTGCCCTGCATCTGTGTGAGTGTGTGTGTGAGTGAGTGTGCGTGTTTGCCCTGTCCCAAGTGATGGATGGAATTTGGGAAATGACCCACTCTAGGTTAATTGTGATTATAATTAAACGTGGTTCTCTGATTATTCTCTGTATATGATTAAAAGTCACACACTGAGGAAGACAAAGACACACACATGGCCGTGAACAGGGAAGCTGTTTTGTGAATTAGAGCTCACTGAATATGTGGAGTTGTGATCTAAAGTCTGTCACACATCTGGCTTAGACAGGGATAAACACAGGGTCCAGTCTTAAATGTAAACACACACACACACACACACACACACAAATCTCCTGCTCTTTTAGCCTTCTATTTTGGATACTGAGCTGTAAATTAAAAAAAGCGTATTATGCCTCATTAAGAGGCTCACTTGGATTTAAAAAATATATGACCAAAGATGTCCAGTTTAAGTTTTTATACCATCCAAATTGCTGAGAGAGGCTTTTACTGGTGTGCAGACTAATCACACTTTCTCCAGCGCAGAACTAAATGTTCACTAGAGAATATTTCTATTAAAATGTCAGTGCACTATCTTTGCAACCATTGCATTGTGTTGTTAAAAAGTGTACCACATGTGCTGCAATGTGCATTAGCCTGCTAGACCAGATCTGTTAAGATAAATGATGGCTCTGCAAACTTTACTTTGTTTTCACTGCATTCACTTTTCTAAGTTAACACTGTTTGTAACCTCACATGTGTTAAAAAGGAAAAAGACAAAGTGCAGCTAGTCAATAACAACCACCAAACTACCACTGCTGGGCCCTGGAGCATGGCCCTTAACCCTCAACTGCTCAATAGATAAAAATATAAGTTGCTCTGGATAAAGGCGTCGACCAAATGACACATACACTATATTGCCAAAGGTTTTGGGACACCCCTCCAAATCATTGAATTCAGGGGTTGGGCTTGGCCCCTTAGTTCTAGTGAAAGAAACTCTTAATGCTTCAGAATACCAAGACAATTTCATGCTCCCAACTTTGTGGGAACAGTTTGGGGATGCCCCCTTCCTGTTCTAACATGACTGCACACCAGTGCACAAAGCAAGGTCCATAAAGACATGGATGAGCGAGTTTGGTGTGGAGGAACTTGACTGGCCTGCACAGAGTCCTGACCTCAACCTGATAGAACACCTTTGGGATGAATTAGATTGGAGACTGTGAGCCAGGCCTTCTCGTACAACGTCAGTGCCTGACCTCACAAATGTGTTTCTAGAGGAATGGTCAAAAATTCCCATAAACACACTCCTAAACCTTGTGGAAAGCCTTGCCAGAAGAGTTGAAGCTGTTATAGCTGCAAAGGGCAGGACAACTCCATATTACATTCATGTGCATGTAAAGGCAAACATCCCAGTTTTGGCCTGACTCGCAGTCTTCACTCTAATTCATCCCAAAGGTGTTCTATCAGGTTGAGGTCAGGACTCTGTGCAGGCCAGTCAAGTTCCTCCACACCAAACTCACTCATCCATGTCTTTATGGACCTTGCTTTGTTCACTGGTGTGCAGTCATGTTGGAACAGGAAGGAGTCACCCCCAAACTGTTCTCACAAAGTTGTCCAAAATGTCTTGGTATGCTGATACATTAAGAGTTCCTTTCACTGGAACTAAAGGACCAAGCCCAACCCCTGAAAAACAAAACATGAATTCAATGATTTGGAGGGGTGTCCCAAAACTTTTGCCAATATAGTTATGTAAATGTACTGTTACAAATGAAGTTACTAACAAATGTCTTAGCAGCTAGCAGGCTATGAATTACATTTCTTTTTAAATTGTTTATATCAGACATACGACACACAAAACCCAATACATTTTAATGTACACTTTGCTCAACACTCTTAATTTAGCACTCAAAAAATATAAAAAGTTTTTGTCCTGCCAGAAATGATGCCAAATCCACATATCCTAGCCTGCACAAATCCTAATGCGTGTCAGTGTTTTTATGTAATTCCGCTAAAATACATTGAATTACAGCTGAACAATTGTTACACAGAGTTGACACAAATAGGAAATTTGAAAAATGTGATGTCGGAACAGGTGGGTTTTCCCAGGATAAATGTATAGAAAGCCAAGTATAATTGTGACTATGCAGAGTCAGCGCACACACACACACACACACACACACACACACACACACACACACACACACTCCATCTATCTTTAGTTTGAAGTGTAATCAACACTTACAAATCTGTAAGTGAAGCAACAGAGCAGCAGAGAGGTAGAAAAGCAGAGCTCATTTCTAGCAAAGTGCTTGAAGACATATGAAGACTATGGGGATGTGGTCGCTTAATGGGTCAGGCATTGGACTACTGATCGAAAGGTTGTGAGTTCAAATCCCAGATCCACCAAGCTGCCACTGCTGGGCCCCTGAACAAAGCCCTTAACCCTCAATTGCACATAAAATGCTCATTGTATAAAATGAGCTAAAAATGTAAGTCGCTCTGGGAAAGGGAAATGTCTTGTTTTTTGCCTTGCCTTGTCTTGTCTTTCATTGTCTTGTCTCGTCCTTTCTTGTCTTGCCTTGCCTTGTCTTGCATTATCTTGTCTTGTCTTGCCTTGTCTTGACTTGCCTTGTTTTTCACTGTCTTGTCTTGCCATGCCTTTTTTGTCTTGTCTTGTCTTTTCTTTTTTTATCTTGTTTTGTCTTGTCTTGCCTTGCCTTGCCTTGTCTTTCATTATCTTGTCTTCTCTTGCCTTGCTTTGCCTTGTCTTGTCTTGCCTTTTCTTTTCATTTCTTTTCTTCTTTTCTTGTCTTGTCTTATTATACATTCAAAATTAATTCAAATTCTGTTTGTCAAGTAACACACTGTTATGTTTACATTGATATATGTGTATTTGGATGATTTCTGGGGGGATTATTATTGTAAGGAAGAGCTCTGGTGAAAATGTGTCAGGATGTATCGCTATTTTCAGGGCTGTACTCAGAGCCGAGTTCTGCTCACACAGTAAAAAGTAAACACCAAAACTCAGCAAAATCAGTATTCAGATCTCAGACATAACTACAGTACATGTTTCCCCGATCAAGTGGTTTAAACGATCCGATCATCCGAGATGTGATGTTAATGCCAGGCCAGACTCGCGTTCCATAAACACAAAGCCTACCTCTCCAACATCCACCCACACACACACACACACACACACTCATTCTTCCATTCTCACGCTCTGACACAGCAACGCAATCAACCATCGACTGTACATTTTCTATTGTGTTCTTCATGGCTGGTGATTGATTATGTTGGCCAGTGGGAGAAAGACTTTTGATTGCCTGTTCAAAGAATCAGTGCAGTAGAGGAGAAATGAATTTGTGCAGCGCAAGCAAACACTCTCAGGAGGACACAAGTGTGTGTTATTTTATTTTTTTTCGTTCATCTATTCCACATTTCTCAACATCTGTTTATATGCTGTAGATAGCGAGCTGAGCATTTCAATTCCAAGCTAAGCATTTAAGCAGATTTGCAGTGGAGTAAAGAGGTATTTAGGCTGATTTGTCAGGCTACGCCTCAGCTCTCTGCAGTATACAGTACACTGCAAAAGTATTTACCCCCTTCCAGCATTTCCACATATTGAAACTTGGAAGTGAAATTGGCTTTTACTATTTATTTACTCACTATGACATTTTGAAGCTGTAAAATATTACCATTGCAACCTAAAGGTTAATTAAGGTTAATTATTTATTGCTTGCATATGTTGCATATTGCTGGGTCAATACTTAGTAGAACCACCTGTGGCTGCAAAATACTTTTGGGACACAGTTCTATCAGCTTTGCACATCTGGATTCTGATATTTGTGTCTATTCTTCTTGCTCAAGTTCAGCAGATCGGATAAAAAACGTTGGTAAACACGAAAAAACGTTTTTTTTTTATTGTTTGTAGCACTCCAGTGTAGTTTTGCCAGTCTGTTTAGGGTTATTGTCCTGTTGGAATTTGAAACTGCCCCAGTTTCAAGTGTCTCGCAGTCTGGAACAGGGTTTCTACTTGGATGGCCATTTATCTGGCGCCAACCCTGACCTGTTTCTCAGTCTCTGCTGATGAACACATGACACCAGGTCCAGTGTGGGGAAGTTGCTTTCAGAGTCATGAGCAGATATATGGCCAAATATAGTTTTTAGAGAACCTTATTCCACACGTTTATATATATATATATATATATATATATATATATATATATATATATATATATATATATATATATATATATATATATATATATATATATATATATATATATATATATATATATATATAAAAATTCTGTACTTAATTCTGTACATTCTCCAACCCTTCCAGTAACAGGTATATTTATATTGAGATCATATGACACTTTTATTTCCACTAACTATTGGTGGTTACTGGTTGCACAAACAGGTGCCACAACCTATACCTATATATACCTTCATTAATGTTTGTTTTTCATTTGTTAAGACTTGGGCAAAATTCATATATTCATTCCCACCCTAACCCTATTTACAACCCTAACCCTAACCCTACCCAAGTTCAATATTATATGGTGTTTTTAACATTTAAATTAAACCAATGTAAAAATACTGAGATAATTGGAAATGTTTCACAAGGGGCCAAATACTTGTGCACAGCACTAGAATAACTTGCATAAAATTCAGAATATAAGTATACAGTTTGGGATTTTTTAAGCTTTTTTTGACTATATATACAAATACAAGCTGCTGCCACCTCCTGGTGTGGTGAGTTATTCCAATTCTTGCAGGTGGAAAATGTACAAACAATATGATTCTTCATTCATGTAATTTTTTAAGGTAAGGCAGTGGAACCATCAGATGGGCTTTAATGTTGGCTTGGCGTGTCAGGGCGCTAATACATGCCTTAATTGGAAAGTTTTTGAGTGTGTACTGACTGTAGCCCATCATTAGCCAGTTATTAGATGAATCCACTTCTCTTTAGGTTAATGAGGAGGTCAAAGTTCAAAGGGCTTTCAAGTAGCGCTAGCCCGCATGCAGAGTCCAGCAGCTAATGAGATGCTCTGACTTAATGTCTCACTCTGAACACGGCAACACTCCCTACACAAAGCTTGTCCCCTTACTCTTCATTTCTTTTACACTCCCTCCAATTATCCTGTTTCAAATGATATAGTCTTTTTTTTTTTTCCAGCCCAGAGACTTCTCTCATTCAGCTTCTTAATGGAAATGGCCAGCTGAGCTGAAGCACAGGCACTAACGCACAGACAGACGCAGTGCTCTTATCTGCTTTTCATTACGCTGTCCTGTCTTCTAATTAAGCTTGAAGAAAGTTTCTCTTTCCCTTTGTCTTTTCTGCTGTCTTTCTCTCTTTTTGTCCATCTCCTTCTGATGCTTCTCCTTCACCTCTTTATTTTCTCCTCCTCTCAGTTTCTCACAGTCAGTTGACTTGAAACACACACACAGTGTACACAGATGGGGAATTGTGGCGTTAAAACTAAAATAACAGCCACCCAATTGACTTCAGATGACCTGATTCCAGCTGGGTCTCGGGTTAGTTAGAGGTGTTTGTGTCGGGCTTTAAAATGCAGCTACAAGAGAGCGTGTTTAATCAGAGTGAAAGCCCACAGGTTTAGCCCTGGGCTAATGAGCCTAGACGAAAATAGCATATCCATCCACGGCTAGTCAAGAAGTAAGCGTGCTTTTGTGCCGAGACGGCACCGGCTTGTTTAATCATCCTCTTATCTAGCGATAATAGTGCCAGGTGATTTATAGTCCTTGTAATGATGGAGATGTAGTATAAAGGCACATCTGCTTTATTGCATCGGCTCTATTCAGCCTCATTTTTCTTTCTTTATTTCCCTGTTTTTCAGATGGACCCTGAAGCCAGACCAAGGTAAGACAACTACAGTGAATTATAATTTGATGTCTGCTGCTTTGATTCTCTTGGGAAAGCTTGTAATCTGACTGCAAAGTGTTCGATCAGCTGCACAGCATCCAGATGTCTCCTCAGCAAATAAATACAGACTACAAAGTGTAGCGTGACTCGCCCTAGATCCATCCCACCCCGCCCTGAGATACAGGCACACACATGTGTATATACACACACACACACTCAAACGGAATAATTACTTTTGATTTATCTACCACAAAATCTGACGACTCATCATGTATACACAGTGACATAAGCTTTTCTACCTATTCCCTTTATACACACACACAGCTGGAAGTCAGCCTTGATGTACCTCATATAGTCAAGCAGCTCTGCTGTGTGTGTGTGTGGGGGGGGTAGAGTTGAAAGGTGAGATCTGTTTATAGTTCAGTGTAAACTATGTGTTTTTAGTGTGAAGATATTATATAGAAGCAAGAATATTTTCTCAATATATTCCAGATCAGTTTTATTCTGCTCTGTTGGAATGCCTATATTTAGCATATTATTATCAGGTTTTTGTTTTTAGAACAACAAACACAAACAGTCATCCATCAGCTTCACAGGAGCAGTGTGTCATTTTCAGAGCCCTCAGCTGAGTGTGAGGTGAACTGCAACTGCAACGAAAACATAAACAGACCTCAGCCGTGCTGAACCTGTGTATGCCTTGTGAGTGTAGGTTTAGGGAAATAATCTGGACCTGAACAGCTTAGCGGCAGGACTAATATATCTTTCCGAGACAGAGTATTATGTAAACAGAATCCTGAATTGAAGACACAAGACAAATCTGCTGTATGAGAAGATGATAAATCACAGTTTTTCTAACGTATCAATTGAAATGATTTAATTAGTAAGAGGGTATGTGATTATACAGAAATCCCACTGTTTGTTAGAGTGCAAAGCTGGTGTTCTTCATATTTCTTGTGCTGCTCGACTGGTCCCACAATCTCACAGGGTAAGAGGTAGGTATACACCGATCAGACATAACACTATGACCACCTGTCTAATATTGTGTTGGTCCCCTTTTTGCTGCCAAAACAACCCTGTCCCATTATGCACTGTGTATTTTGACACCTTTCTATCAGAACCTGCATTAACAACTTCAGATATTTCAGTAACAGTAGCTCATCTGTTGGATCGGACCACACGGGCCAGCCTTCGCTCCCCACGTGCATCACTGAGCCTTGGCCGTCCATGACCTGGTCGCCGGTTCATCACTGTTCCTTCCTTGGACCACTTTTGATAGATACTGACCACTGCAGACCGGGAACACCCCACAAGAGCTGCAGTTTTGGAGATGCTCTGATCCAGTCGTCTAGCCATCACAATTTGTTCCTTGTCAAACTCACTCAAATACTTACGCTTGCCCATTTTTCCTGCTTCTAACACATCAACTTTGAGGACAAAATGTTCACTTGCTGCCTAATATATCCCACCCACTAACAGGTGCCATGATGAGGAGATAATCAGTGTTATTCACTTCACCTCTCACTGCTCATAATGTTATGCCTGATCGGTGTACATCAAGACTCTTCACAGTTTTTAGGCTGATGCTATCCTCAGTCTGTGACCTATTGAACCAGTGTTAATGTATTCATTAATATAAACTTCAAAGCACTTTTGTATGTCGCTCTGCATAAAGAGTGTCTGCCAAATGCCAGAAATGTAAATGTAGATATTAACTTTTATTTCTTTACAAATGTTCAGGCTCATCTTTTAAATATCTAAACGTCTCTTTGTGCCTTTACAAGTCTGTCTAGATCATAGAGCAAGGATCATGAACTGGCAGATCGAGCTCCACATCTGGACCAAGCAAAATATTTCAGTGGACCAAACAGTAGAGTACAAAAAAAAAAATACTGTCGCAGTTCACATTGACATATGAACAGAAACAATTTCAAAACATGAGCCGAGCCGTCACAGCTTCTGTAGCAGATCCTCAGTTGTGGTTTATCCAGAAATGCATTTGTGTCAATTATTTAGCTGAAGGCGGCTCATCGGAGCAGAAATTACAGATGTTTATTCCTTCTAAGCTCAAAACAGACATCATATCTGATCACTAGTTAAAAGCCAGATTATCAAGCATCATTATGAAAGAAAAAAACATAATTGTCATATATATGTTCATGTAGTAAATGATAAATGAAGCATTACAAGATACCGTTTTGTTCACATGTAGTTACCATATTCCAGGCTCTGAGAATAGACGCTGTCTGATGATCCTTCTGATTCTAATAACCGTTTTATAATCCTGCTTTCTAAAAGACGAACGCTTGTAAAGAAATAAAAACGTTAATATGAAGAACGCCAGCTTTGCGCTCGAACAAACGGCACAAACATGCAGTTAGGCTCCTCTAGTGGGAGCAGATTTAGAATTTAATTTGGTATCGACTTTCCTGAATTATCATCATGAGATCACTTAGCACATGTCCTTGGATAAGGTCAGCATGACCACACACACACACACACACACACACACACACATATATATAGTGGTCTCAAATGATTTTAGATTTTTTTCATTAGTGTGTAGTGAGAGGGTCCCGGGCTATCTGATAACCATCCATATAAACCATTATCGACTGCTAGCTGGATGGATGGAAAGAAGGAGAGAAAGAGAGACAAAAGAGAAGATGAGGGAAGGGGGGAGGAAAGAAATCGCGGCAGGGAGTATCGGGGTCCCGGGAGACACGAGATGATGAAGAGGGGGGAAAAAGACAGACATAGAAAAGCAATAATGTTGCACTTCTTTTTAAAAAAAAAATAGACAGAAGAATGTGCAAATAACTTGCGCTATGGTGCAATGGTTACCATGGCGATAATAAAGGCAGCTGCATTATTGTTAGGTGACGATGAGCACAGACAGATTTTGTGGCTCCTCTGTTTAGTGGGCTGCTTAATTAGCCAGCGTATAATGGCTGCAACTTTCGAATGTGCTTGTTGAAAATGTTCTTAAATGTTGCCACCCCATATGAGTAGAAATCGAATATTGTTTTTTTGCGTGCTTTAAATAAAATTGTGCTGCTTGGGTTTTTGAGAAATGTAATGCAACCTTTGGTACTGAACCGAATGGGAAACTATAACCTGTACTATGAACTCAGGCACAGAGAAACGAATACATTTACAGAGGCAAATTTATACACACACACACACACACACACACACACAACACCATAATAGCAGCACAAGAGAAGGAGAAAAAGTTATAAAAGCTGTCTCCAGACTTATCATGTGGATCTAATCTTTTAATTACAGCTCCTCAGAAAAACTCAGTCGTGTGTTTACTGTGCAGCTGTGTGTGGGTGTACTTTTGTGTGTCTGTGCTTCTAGGAACTGATGATATGAATGCGGTATATAGGATGGAAATGTAGACTGGGCTGTATATGCATGCTTCTGGGAAAAAATGGATCTTCTCATTTTAAACAGTCTCATCGATTGAATCTGTCTGATTCAGCACACACACATCTACTTAGATGCAGGCTCACACAGCCCACAATAACGGGCATTGATCCCATTTCAGGTACTCATCTGTCCGCTGCGCTGAGATGATCATTTAGGGACTGTGTTTTGTCCTGGCTGTAGTAGAGAAAGGTTGGAGGTGATGCACGTGGTGTAGTGTTACAGATCAATACTGAAGGGGATAATGGGAATGGAGACTGTGTGTGTGTGTGTGTGTGTGTGTGTGTGTGTGTGTGTGTGTGTGTGTGTGTGTGTGTTTCATGTCCCCTGGGAGATCAAGGACCCTAAAAGCCGAAGACTGGTTTGAGTTACATGAAAAGAGGGCGAGATCAGGGAGGAAGATGAGTTTCCTCTAAAAGTTGGAGAGCGAGGAGGATTGGCAGGAGACTGGACACACAGACGGTGACACTGAGTTTATTTTCAGGTTCTTGGAGCTTTTAGTAAGGTTTAATGTGTCATGTTATGGGACAATAATTAATGATGAGGTGGTTTGGAGCTTGCATGCCTCAAGGGTTTCCTCCCCCACTCTATAGACATGCATTAGGCTGACCGGCATCTGTGTGTGTGTGATTTTGCCCTGTGATAAACTGGTATCCTGACCAGGGTGTATCCTGCCTTGTGCCCTGAGCTTCCTGGGATAGGCTTCAGATTCCCCATGACCCAGTAGGATAAGTGGTGTAGAGGATGGATGGATGGACAGACGGATAAAAAGGTAATGACACATTATAGCTTTAACTGTTTATAGTTAGATGTTGTGGAATGTGTTAAAAAAGCAGCTATAAAGCTATTCCCTCACCAGCTCCTCCCTCCCTCACTCACTCACTCACTCACTCACTCGCACACCACACGCACACTCTCTCTCACTCTCACAGTCTCTCAAACACACATTCTCTCTCTCTCTCGCTCGCTCACTCTCGCTCTCTCTTTCTCTCTCTCTCTCTCTCATTCACTCACTCACTCACACTCTCCCCTCTCTCTCACTCTCACTCACTCACTCACTCGCACACCACACACACTCTCTCTCACTCTCACAGTCTCTCACACACATTCTCTCTCTCTCTCGCTCGCTCACTCTCGCTCTCTCTTTCTCTCTCTCTCTCTCTCATTCACTCACTCACTCACACTCTCCCCTCTCTCTCACTCTCACTCACTCACTCACTCGCACACCACACGCACACTCTCTCTCACTCTCACAGTCTCTCAAACACACATTCTCTCTCTCTCTCGCTCGCTCACTCTCGCTCTCTCTTTCTCTCTCTCTCTCTCTCATTCACTCACTCACTCACACTCTCCCCTCTCTCTCACTCTCACTCACTCACTCACTCGCACACCACACGCACACTCTCTCTCACTCTCACAGTCTCTCAAACACACATTCTCTCTCTCTCTCTCGCTCGCTCACTCTCGCTCTCTCTTTCTCTCTCTCTCTCTCTCATTCACTCACTCACTCACACTCTCCCCTCTCTCTCACTCTCACTCACTCACTCACTCGCACACCACACGCACACTCTCTCTCACTCTCACAGTCTCTCAAACACACATTCTCTCTCTCTCTCTCGCTCGCTCACTCTCGCTCTCTCTTTCTCTCTCTCATTCATTCACTCACTCACTCACTCACTCACACTCTCCTCTCTCTCTCTCTCTCTCTCTCTCTCATTCATTCACTCACTCACTCACACTCTCCTCTCTCTCTCACTCTCTCTCGCACTCACTCTCTCTCTCTCACTCTCTCTCACTCTCTCTCTCTCACGCTCTCTCTCTGTCGTGCTCTCTCTCTCTCTCATTCACTCTCTCACTCTCTCTCTCGCACTCACTCTCTCTCTCTCTCTCTCTCTCGCTCACTCTCTCTCACTCTCACTCACTCACTCACTCACACACCACACACACTCTCTCTCACTCTCACAGTCTCTCAAACACACATTCTCTCTCTCTCTCGCTCGCTCACTCTCGCTCTCTCTTTCTCTCTCTCTCTCTCTCTCTCTCTCTCTCTCTCATTCATTCACTCTCTCGCTCACTCTCTCTCACTCTCACTCACTCACACACCACACACACTCTCTCTCACTCTCACAGTCTCTCAAACGCACATTCTCTCTCTCTCTCGCTCGCTCACTCTCGCTCTCTCTCTCTCTCTCTCTCTCTCTCATTCATTCACTCACTCACTCACACTCTCCTCTCTCTCTCTCTCACTCTCTCTCGCACTCACTATCTCTCTCTCTCACTCTCTCTCTCTCACGCTCTCTCTCTCTCTCTCGTGCTCTCTCTCTCTCTCATTCACTCTCTCACTCTCTCTCTCGCACTCACTCTCTCTCTCTCTCTCTCTCTCTCTCGCTCACTCTCTCTCACTCTCACTCACACACCACACACACTCTCTCTCACTCTCACAGTCTCTCAAACGCACATTCTCTCTCTCTCTCGCTCGCTCACTCTCGCTCTCTCTTTCTCTCTCTCTCTCTCTCTCTCTCTCTCTCTCTCTCATTCATTCACTCACTCACTCACACTCTCCTCTCTCTCTCTCACTCTCTCTCGCACTCACTCTCTCTCTCTCTCTCTCTCTCTCTCTCTCTCACTCTCTCTCACTTTCATAGTAATGAAAAAAGATTATGTCCTGAAGACTTTACCATTGTGCTATTTAATAAATATTACACATCTGAGTACATACCTGATTTTTATATTTTATAGTTTTAAATCACATGCTGAAAGGAAATTGGTGTGTTGTACCAGACCCATGAACGAGCTCTGATTTTAAAACACAAAAGCCTAGCTCTAATTTTTCGCTCCTAAATGGGACCCAGGATCGGGGTTTATTTTTGCTCAGTATGTTGGCCTTTCAGCTTTCAAAATAGCAAACAAAGGCTGCTATTTTAAGGAGTTAATGTTAAAGCACAGGATGTCCTCTTCTCTAACAGCATTCACCTTCAGCTCTCGAAACTATTGCACTCGTGTGTACCATGGCACTGCACTTCCAGCAGCGTAACAGTTATTTATGTCTACTGAGCATCAACCAAGCTGAGCAGGTGCATGAAACTCAGTCGGCCAACACTGAGGATTTCCTGGGGGTATTACCATTTTGTTAGCAATTTGTCAGCCAATAGCCTCTTAGTCTCCGGAGCATCCTCTCTCCTCCTGAAGGAACACCATGTGTTTTAATTGTACCCAAAAATCAGTAACTTTTAAATAAGACAAAAACGTCGGTATATTTCCACATAATGGAGGTCAGGAATTTAACTCCAGCTCTCCTCATGCACTCAGTGTACAGAAATGTACGTGGATGTGTGTGTTTGAGATTCGGCATGCATCAGGCATGTAAATGCACGGCATGAGTGCACTGCAAATGGAACCAGACGAACCATATTAATCATGCAGTGTAATCGCTGTAATGTGATAACGAGCTACAGCAATCTGACGCTTCTCATTACCATAGTGGTGCTTCTCTCTCTCTCCCTTTTTCTAGTGCAGTTTTCAAATTTGGTTGCGCCACGGACATGTTAAGGTGTCTCATAACCATCAGATTGTAAATAACAACAAAGTCACACAATTTATACAATTCACACAGTACATCCAAAGGGGGCATTGGTGGCTCAGTGGTAGGTTTCTCGCCTATCATGCAGAAGGCCCGGGTTCGATTCCAGCCAATGCCTCAACCCCAGCCACTGGATGCAGTGCCGGTCCCAAGCCCGGAAAAATGGGAAGGTTGCATCAGGAAGGGCATCCGGCGTAAAACATTTGCCAAGTTGTTGTGCGGACCAGTTGGTCCGCTGTGGCGACCCCGAACAGGGAGCAGCCGAAAGCAACACAGTACATCCAAAGACACAGGAAAGAAGTCTTTTCTTACAGGAATATTTGCATCAAGCTCCAGAAATCCAGATTGACTGTGCTTTACAAAAAGTCTTCATCTCTTATATACACAGGTCAGTCATAACATTATGAGCAGTGAGAGGTGAAGTGAATAACACTGATTATCTCCTCATCATGGTACCTGTTAGTGGGTGGGATATATTAGGCAGCAAGTGAACATTTTGTCCTCAAAGTTGATGTGTTAGAAGCAGGAAAAATGGGCAAGCGTAAGGATTTGAGCGGTGTTCTCTGGGTGTTCCCAGTCTGCAGTGGTCACTATCTATCAAAAGTGGTCCAAGGAAGGAACAGTGGTGAACCAGTGACAAGGTCATGGGCGGCCAAGGCTCACTGATGCACATGGGGAGTGAAGGCTGGCCCGTGTGGTCTGATCCAACAGACGAGCTACTGTTGCTCAGATTGCTGAAGTGGTTAATGCTGGTTCTGATAGAAAGCTGTCAGAATACACAGCGAATTGCAGTCTTTTGCGTATGGGGCTGCATAGCTGCAGACCAGTCAGGTGCCTATGCTGACCCCTGTGGGTGCAGGTTTTCATTTTAATCCAGCAGGAGCCACACCTGATTCCACCTGTCCAATCAATTGATCTAGGCTTTCACTAGACTCAGCTGCGGCTTCTGCTTAGTTGGAATGAAAACCTGCAGCCACACCGGCCCTTTAAGGATAAGATTGGAAACCTTTGTCTTCGATATTTGGTGCTGTACCTTGTCTAGAATATCAGACTCATATATGACTTGGGTTCATGTTGCGTTGCTGTATGTAGAACATCTTATGATCCATTGCGTTTTTACTGTATGTGCTGTTACAGACACCAATCATTTCAGTGATGTCTCAATGACTGAGATCACAGATCACAAAAATCATAAAACACAAACAAACCCTATAAAAAAGCATGTTTAGTGAGTAAAAAAGTATAGTGAGTTTATTGAGTATGGAAGTGGTAGCTTACTGGAAATTGTTGGTCTGCTGATTGGAAGGTCATGAGATGGAATCCCAGGATGACCAAGCTGCCAGTGCTGGACCCTCAACTACTCTGGTCTATCAATGAGATAAATGGCAGTTGCTCTGTACTTACTATAAATGATATGAATATATAAGGGTTAAAGTCAAGGTTAAATCTATGCTACTTTTGTTAGCCACAGTAGCTATTTCAGCTCAGTCTAGGCTTTGATAGAGATCACGTTCTCCAGGTGCAGCCAGCTGCTGAACCCCGAGTTCCGCCGGCTCTTAATTGAGCGAGCGCTTGTTTTTTTGTTTGTTTTTTTACATGTGCAGTGGAAAATCGCCGTGCATCTCTGCCAGGATATGGGTCTCGCGGTCACTCCAGCAGCTGTTGTGTGTTGCTCAGGTGACCAGCAGATGAACAACAGCGATAAGGAGCTCACAAGTGTTCAGTACACACAGGCTGAAATGGAAGGCAGTGTGTCACTCCTCTTTGCTTTTTCCTAAATGTCTCCCACTGCTGCTTAAAGTCTACCCAATTTAATGGTTATTCTATCAGTCATGCTTCTTACTCATGCTTTAAAGGGAATGTATGAATCTAAATGACAGAATAACTAAAGAAATGTGAGAGGAGCGTGTGGGGAGAAGGTCATAGAGACATTTTTCAGCCATTTTGTATAATTAAGGGTTGATGCTGAGCATGTGACCATCTATCTGAGTTGAGAAGCTGTTTTTAAGCTTTGTAAGAAGGGGGTGTGTGTGTGTGTTTGGGGAGGCATAATGTTGATCATTTTCATTTTGTATCATAAACATTCGGCCAATAAATAAACCAAATGGTTGCATTTTTAATGCATCACTGTATCCTTTTTCACAGCCATCAGTCAAATGGATCAATCACTTAGACTTATCCCAACTAAAAACTCAAAATAAATTAGTCATGCAAGAACATATGCGACCAAAGAGTGCACACTGGAAGCGGGAGCTTGTGAATGAATTCAACTAAAAATGAATTCAAAACTGTAATTTCACGAGTCATACTAATATATCAAATTTGTTGGTTATGATTCATTAACAGTGGAAGCTAAAACTCATGGTCACAATTAAAATGTGATTTGCTGTGCAGCGTCGCAGCAGTTGTTTGTGAGAGCACACACTCCGCCTGAGGCTACTTAGTTTCTTTTAGTAAAATATTCACAAAGTCTCCCAGAGTGAAGACCTATTGCATACACACTCTATTCTCAGAGCAGGGTGACTGTGTGTGGGGGTGGGGGTGGGTGTGTGGGTGTGTGGTGTGTGTGTGTGAGAGAGAGAGAGAGAGAGAGAGAGAGGGAGAGGGAGATAGAAAGGGTGTGTGTGTGAGAGAGAGGGAAGGAGAGAGAGATAGAAAGGGTGTGTGTGTGTGAGAGAGGGAAGGAGAGAGAGAGGGATAGAAAGGGTGTGTGTGTGTGAGAGAGAGAAAGTGAAATAGAAAGGGTGTGTGAGAGAGAGAGATAGAAAGTGTGTGTGTGTGAGAGAGAGAGATAGAAAGGGTGTGTGTGTGTGTGAGAGAGAGAAAGTGAAATAGAAAGGGTGT
This sequence comes from Hemibagrus guttatus, assembly GCA_033459395.1. Taxonomy (NCBI): domain Eukaryota; kingdom Metazoa; phylum Chordata; class Actinopteri; order Siluriformes; family Bagridae; genus Hemibagrus; species Hemibagrus guttatus. The sequence continues at coordinate 11,646,805 of JAUCMX010000013.1, read as the reverse complement.
GTGAGAGAGAGAGATAGATAGTGTGTGTGTGTGTGTGTGTGAGAGAGAGAGAGAGAGAGAGAGAGATAGAAAGGGTGTGTGTGTGAGAGAGAAAGAAAGAGAAATGGAAAATGTGTGTGTGTGAGAGAGAGATAGAAAGGGGGGGTGTGTGAGAGAGAGCGAGAGAGAGAGAGAGTGCATGTGTACCTGTATGTGTGTGTGTGTGTGTGCACATGCTAGCAGAATCAATATGCAGGCTGAATAATTTACGCTCTTCCGCATGCTCTCTTTCTCTGTCTTTGTCTTTCACACTTTCACACTCACATTTCAGTAACACCCACACTCACACACAAACCCACCCCACCCTCCACCCACACACACACATCTTTTTCCCTACACTATATATACACATAGCTGCCTGATGAGTAAACAAACTTTATTGACGTCCATGATGGTGATTATTACATCAAAAGAAAGATGGCCATAATAGATAAGAGATTAAAGTCCATGGCCTCAGATGTTTTTCCCCTGCATTCAACATCAGGTTGTAAGCTAATGGTATGTTTTAGCCTTCCTCAAATCCAATTTGGTATATGAAAATCTAATAGTGCTCTGATGTCTCGGTCAATAGTCATCTCTGCATCATGCAGCGTCCCCATAGAAACTGAGCTCCTCTGTGTATCCATCCTTGCTGTTTGCTATTTTAAAATGTGTCGTGAAAAACGATAACATGGATTCGAAACACCAGATCGTGATCAACACACGAACAGATTAGCATGTGAATATCTCTGAAGTGCTACATCAGGGAGGAGAATGTGAATCACTAAACTTCCTCAGAGTTTTTATTGCCTATTTTCCACTGTGGCACTCGCACAAGTGAGTTCAGACTCATGGCCTTTCCATATGATCAAGCACCATGCAGTCGAGTCTCCATACTGCTATGCTAGCATTTTCAGCATTCACATGTGTCCGTGGAAACCTGGAAATGTGAAAAAAAACATTCCTTGCTAGTTTTGGGAAACACTCGGAAAATAAGCGAATGGATAAAATGTCTAGTAATAATTGTTGCAGTTCAAGTGTAATGTTTGCATATGAATCCACAGAGATTACATTTCTAGTGTCTTGTGAATTGAGGACAAATGAGCTTCTAAATAAAGGTGGAGACTGATGTTCCATTTCATTCGCTATTAATAGGCTGTTAGAACTAGTCTAGTATCTGATGTACTGTAGAGAGATGAACGCTATACTGGAGAATCAAGTTGAGTTGGTGATGAACCCCAGTTTGCTCAGATTGCCCTAAAGACTCAGCGTCTTCATTGCTCACTCAACAAAACGAGGGGCGATATTTATGGATCTTGCTTTCTGAGCCACACTGAGAGAACTGTATGGAAGAACTGACCAAATTTGGGACTTTTTAGAGGATATTTTTATAAAATGGTTAAAATGGAAAGTAGTGTTTTCTAACATAAATAATGTACATGATGGAAAAGATGAATTTGAAGCTGTTCAATTCAATTTATTTGTATAGCACTTTTAACAATGGACATTGTCTCAAACCAGCTTTAGAGAAGTATTGAAACATAGAGGGGGGAAAAGTTAAGTTACTGTTTTATCCCGATTTTGACCCAAAGAGCAAGCCTGATGCGACGGTGGCAAGGAAAAACTCCCTGTGATGATTTGAGGAAGAAACCTTGAGAGGAACCAGGCTCAGAAGGGAACCTCATCATCATTTGGGTGACACTGGACAGTAAAAGATGTAAATGTATCTAATGTCCTTTCTACAACAGCAACCAAGAGCTCTTGAGGAACTATTAGGTCAGTGTCGTTTCTGAGTTCATTATAGGCACTAATTCCTTGCTGTCGAAAGCTGTCTGAGGCAGTTCAAAGATGGTGTAATAGTCTCCAAGTGGTTCTGTCCACAGCAGTTCCCTGGATCACAGGCTGTGATCACCAGGGGTAGAGCGTCTGGATGGATCAGGCAGGTCCGGACAGAAGAAGTGTTCATGCTGGGAACTCGGAACACTGGGAGCTTGGGAGTGGGATGTATAGCTCAACAGAGAAAGACGGGGAGAGAGAGAGAGAGAGAGAGAGAGAGAGAAAAGATATTAAGTATGTTTGTGATCATGTGATGTTTAAAGACAATGTAGGTTATGTGTAAAGTGCAGGCAGGGACTCCGGCAAGACTAGCTGTGACAGCATAACTAAAATGGAGAGCCAGACATAAAGCATCCAACCATTTCACAGTCAGCAAACCTGAGCGATTTGCGAGGGTGGTAAGGCGACAGCACCCAAACATCCCAGTACACCAAACACTCTATGCCCATGAACCTTCCAGTTCAAGCTTGCATTAAGCTTGACTATATTTTAACCATAGCTTAATCTTTAACCCTATGTCATTCACTTCAATTCTTTTAGGCAAAAATCTTTGCCCTGGAAAATCACTCAGGGTGGTTGTTCATCTCAAATGGGGTGCATCTCAGGACATCATGCACACATACATTCACAGCTAGAGAAAGTTTAGAGATGCCAGTGCTTGCCAACATGTTTTGGGAGATAGGAGGAAACCAAAGAACCCGAAGAAAATCTATGAAGAGAAAATGCAAAGAAATAATACACAGAAACTCAGGATTGAACCGGAGACCCTTTTGTTGATTTCATAAAAAGAGAGATTGTTTGTGGATCTCGAGCAGCATGTAAGTGTGTGTGTTTTAGGTACACAAGAGCAGAAACATAAAGCAGAAGGTTAGAGAAGGATTACAGGAAACTGTACATTTCTTTAAGTGTGCATAGTGTGGGCATGCCTGTGTGTGCATGGGTAACATAATGAGACTTATCTTAAGACTAATGGTTACATTTACATTTACATTTACATTTCTGGCATTTGGCAGACGATCTTATCCAGAGCGACGTATAAAAGTGCTTTAGTTCTCAGTCACTGAATACACTAACACTGGTTCAATAAGACACAAACTTGGGATACCATTAGCCTAACACTGAGTTGGGTTTTTTTTTTTGTTTTTTTTTAAACTTTGCAACATAGTACATATACTGGAAAAAATAAGAGCTAGTTTAAGTACTTCAGGAAGAGGTAAGTCTTCAGTTGCCGTTTGAAGACAGTCAGAGACTCTGCCGTACGGATACCTAGGGGAAGTTCGTTCCACCACCTCGGTGCCAGAACAGAGAAGAGTCTAGATGTATACCTACCTTTTTCCCTGAGAGATGGTGGGACCAGTCGAGCAGTGCTAGTGGATCTGAGTAAGCGAGGTGCAGTGCGAGAAGTGACGAGAGCTTTGAGGTAAGATGGCGCTGGTCCATTCTTGGCTTTGTAGGCAAGCATTAGTGTTTTGAATCTGATGCGTGCAGCTACCGGAAGCCAGTGGAGGGAACACAGCAGTGGGGTGGTGTGGGAGAACTTTGGCAGGTTGAAAACAAGTCGTGCAGATTTTGCAATTTTGGATCATTTGCAGTGGGCGAATTGCGTTCTGAGGTAGACCTGCCAGAAGAGAGTTGCAGTAGTCCAATCTCGAGATGACCAGAGATTGAACAAGCACCTGAGTTGCTTGTGTGGATAGAAATGGCCGAATCCTTCTGATGTTGTACAGAAGAAACCGACATGAGCGTGTCACATTAGTGACATGGGAAGAAAAGGATAGTTGATTGTCCATGGTTACCCCAAGGTTGCGAGCAGAGGCTGTAGGGGAAATCATGGAGTTGCTCAGAGATATTGCGAGGTCTTGGGCTGGGGATGGATCACCTGGGATGATCAGCAGCTCGGTTTTGCTGGGATTGAGTTTCAGCTGATGGGCAGTCATCCAAGATGAAATGTCCGCCAGACACGCTGAAACCCGAGCAGAAGCCGTGGTATCTGAGGAAGGGAAGGAGAAGATAAGTTGGGTGTCATCGGCATAGCAGTGGTATGAAAAGCCATGTGAGGATATAACTTTGCGAAGAGAGTGAGTATAGAGGGAGAAAAGGAGAGGACCAAGTACTGAGCCTTGCGGGACACCAGTAGAGAGTCTGCGTGGAGCAGATGTCAATCCCTTCCATGTTACCTGATATGAGTGACCATCCAGGTAGGAAGCAAACCATTCCCATGCTGTTCCACAAATTCCAAGACTCCTGAGGGTGGACAAGAGAGTCTTGTGGTTTACTGTGTCAAATGCTGCAGACAGGTCGAGGAGGATGAGGACCGATGACCGTTTGGCTGATCTAGCAGCATGTAGTTTTTCAGTGACTGCCAAAAGGGCAGTCTCTGTGGAATGTGCTGCTTTGAAGCCAGACTGGTTGGGGTCATGGAGGTTATTCTGCATGAGATAGTCAGACAGCTGATTACAAACAACGCGTTCAAGAATTTTTGAAATAAATGAGAGAAGTGATACCGGTCTGTAGTTGCTGATGTCTGAGGGATCCAGAGCAGGTTTCTTCAGGATAGGGATGACCCTGGCTTTCTTAAAAGCAGTTGGAACATGACCAGACGTTAAGGATCCATTGATGACTGTGGTGATGAAGGGTAGGAGGTCAGGTGAGATGGTCTGGAGCATAGCTGAAGGGATTGGATCCAGTGGGCAGGTGGTAGGATTGCAGGACCGGGTAATTTGCAAAACCTCTTCTGCTACAGTTGAGAGCTGCGTCAGTGAAGGAGTAGCAGAGTGCTGACTGTGTGATGTAGGTGAAGTTGGGAGAGACGTGAAGGTCTGGCAGATCCTCTCAATCTTCTCTGTGTAAAAAGTGGCAAAATCTTCGGCGGTCAGGAAGGATGGAGAAGGTGGAACCGGAGGGTTGAGTAGTGACGAGAAGATGTTGTGGAGCTTTCGGGGATCTTGTGCAGAAGCTTCAAGCTTTTCCTTGTAGAAGGAGGTCTTGGCAGAAGTCACGTCCAAGGAGAATTTGGACAGGAGCGTGCGATAAAGATGAGGTCTGTGTCGAGTTTAGATTTCTTCCACTTCCTCGCTGCTGATCGTAGTTCTCTCCGATTGTTGCGAAGCACGTCTGACAACCAAGGAGCAGGAGAAGAATTCTTCCTGCATATAGTAGACAAAGGGCAGAGAAGGTCCATGATTGAGGAAAGGGAGGAAAGCAGAGTGTCAGTAGCTGAGTCCAGGGGAAGGGAGGAGAAGGATTCATGGTCAGGAAGAGATGAAAGAGTGCAGGAAGCTACAGAGAAAGGAGAGATAGAGTGGAGGTTTCGGCAGGTGAGAGAGAGGTGCTGGGAGTTACGTTTAGGCAGAACAGGGAGAGCGATAGAGAAGGATACCAGGTGATGATCGGAGATATGAAGTGGGGTAACAGTTATGTCTGTAGCTGGAGAAGGATGAGTGAAGACTAGATCCAGGACGTTTCCTTCCTTGTGTGTGGGAGGGCAGCTGTTGAAGGACAAGGAGAATGAATTCAGAAGAGCCAGAAGGCCAGAAGAGTGAAGCCTGTCAGATGGGAGGTTGAAATCTCCAAGAACTGTCAGAAGGGTGCTGTCAGAAGGGAAGACACTGAGTTACCTAGGGGACCGGGGGGGCGGTACATGACAATGATGAAGAGGTTGATCGGAGAGGTAACTGAAACTGCATGGAATTCAAAAGAAGAGATGGTTAGATGAGACAAGGGGAGAGGTGAGGAACACCATCTCTGTGACAACAGCAGACCTGTACCACCACCCCTGCCTGATTCTCGTGGTGAGTGAGAGAAAGTATAGGCAGAGGATAGAGCAGCCGGTGTAGCAGTGTTCTGTGGTGGTATCCAGGTCTCAGTTAGTGCCAGAAAATCAAAGGAATAGTGGGAGGCTAAAGCTGAGATGAAGTCAGCCTTCCTTACAGCAGACTGGCAGTTCCAGAGCCCACCTACCACCACTGTTTGAGACTGAGACAACAAGGGAGGGTAGATGAGGTTGCTGGAAACATGACCTCTGCTTCGTGGATGAGAATGCCTGCGTCTGTAAGAGGTAACAACAGAAATCGGTTTGAGGCACATGTCTGTGGTCTTGTCAAAGTATGAAAAGTGAGATTAAGGATGTAAGAGAACAAGAAAAAAAAGTGACAATATACTTACTATTTAAGTGAGTAACAGGTATTGACAAGGCAAACTGCAAAGAACCTTCAATATAGATTAGTTAGCCCTGCCCACAATTCACACCTTAAGGGAGACCGAAACTATTCTTGATTAATCACCCGAGACAACTAGGAAGCAAAGATCAACAAGCTATACAATAACAGTTCAAATAACTACTCTAGAACCAACCACGTTAAACAAATAGTACACAAAAGTCGGAATCTTACCTTACCAGATGGGAACAGATTCAAATGAAGAGTTAAAGCACAAGTCAAATTACCCTTCATTTGACTATCTGTGTTTGCATTTGTGTGTGTGTGGATTGGTTGTGGTACTCCTGGCAGTGAAATGTAGCTAGATAATGTAAAGCCAAATAGTTCAAATATTGATGTGCTCCTTAAGGGGAATTTCTTCCTAAAAAAAGAGTTCAGTATGGCGAGTGTGTCGCAAACAGAGCACAAGCAAAGAGGCATAATGCCAAGCTGAGGATGTGCTCGCTTTATCAGAGTCTACAATACACAGGTTTATCTCTGACAGTGAAGCTCTGTTTCGCTCTTTACCTTTCTATATTCCTACTGTTGTATGTTGTGTGAACTCCAGCATTAACCTGACTATGGACACAACATACACACAGCTGTCTACCCCAAATCTGATTGGTCAGAAGGTGATTAATTGTCTGTAAAAGCAATTCTGACAAGCAATTCTTGTAATGTAACAGCATGCCCTATTATGCTTAACTCTGTACACAAGATATTATCATACATATACAGTCAGCGCCACAATAATTGGCACCTCTGGTTAAAAAAAATTGTGTATGCCCATGGTGGGGGAAATGGAACTGTTAGTGAAATGTTAGTAGTAGTGTTATGGTGTTGGTCCCCCTTTTGCTGCCAAAACAGCCCTGAACCATTGAGGCATGGACTCCACTAGATCCCTGAAGGTGTGCTGTGGGAACACCCCACAAGGTGTGTGTGTGTGTGTATATATATATATATATATATATATTGTATGTATATATATATATATATATTGTATGTATGTATATATATATATATATATATATTGTATGTATGTATATATATATATATATATATATATATATATATATATATATATATATATATATATATATATATATATATATATAATATAGTGTATGTGTGTGTGTGTGTGTGTGTGTGTGTTGAGGTATTGGGTGTTTCACAGAAAAGTCCAAGCTCTAGCTTTAAGTGTTGTCCTGGGTGAAAGCTCGCGTAGCCTGCAGGAAGAAGCTCCTCATTCTCTCTGTGTCGGCCTTCAGAGAGCAGAAGTGGTTTCCTGCCTGCACCACAGAGAAGAGTTCATTGTTCAAATATTATCAACCAGCTTGTAGGTGCTGCCATTATGCATACAAAATGTGGCACAGAATTACAAGTATGACACAGAGACACCTCAAGCATAATTTAAGGTTTAAAAATATATGCAGTTTTCCCACAATTCTAGTCACTCATTTTGTAAATCTCTCCATCCTCCATCTGCTGAGGCAGTATGAGTTTGGGAACAGAGCCCAAAATAAAAGTGGGTGCTGAGACTTTATTGCTTGAGCTCTGGATGAATCTAAAAAGACTAGAAATGAAGGTTTTGTTTATCTGCATCAGTGATGGGAGGGTAAAGGATTCATGTTGGTGAAGAGTCACTGTGCAGTGTGTTTATTACTGGGTACTGTGTTGAGTTTTGTGTCAGCACTGATCTCTCACCTTTATATTTGTCAACATCACTACAGAAGAAGTAAAACCATTTTTAAAAGCCAGTCTGTCACATTGCATCTCCTCAGAGAGGAAACGGAGGACTCGGGGAAAGGGGGAAAGGGGGTTTCCCTCCATCTCCACAGCATAGCCGTGCAGTGGCACAAAAGGGTCAGATTACCTCAGCATTTTGTTCCGCTGAAAGTAAAGCCATATTGGATTCCATTATCTGTTGATTTTATTTATATCTGTTTTTATGGCCTTACTGATGTGGCTCATATTAGAGTGCTGCTCTTATAGTCTGGGATGGTATTAGAGAGCGAGTCAGTCAGGAGAGACTCATCTTTTAGAAGTGCATTTCTTCCAAACAGGTGGCTCAGGACAGATGTGTAAAGAATTCGTTAATGAGTTATTGATGAACGAGTTTGTACGCCTCATAAAGTGCTCGTGTGTAATACACAGTGTAACATTACTGGTAAAGGATGTTTATACGGATCAGGCTTTGCGCAAGGCGTACGGAGAGGTACGCAGAAAAACACATTTTGCTCCACATCAAGCATGATTTATGATTCACACAGGCTGCATGGCTGCAGATCCTGAACCAAAGCGTTAAACAATCATACGTAGGAATAACTTAATTCACCCTGTAAAATAAGGAGGACAGTGAGAACCTGCAGTCAAGGAGCATACCCTTGGAACACAATTTGCATTTCAGTTATACACCATATTGGCAAAAGTTTTGGGACGTCTGCCTTTACATGAGCATGAATGTAATATGGAGTTGGCCTACCCTTTGCAGCTATAACAGCTTCAACTCTTCTGGGAAGGCTTGCCACAAGGGTTAGGAGTGTGTTTATGGGAATTTTTGACCATTCCTCTAGATGCACATTTGTGAGGTTGGGCGAGAACGTCTGGCTCGCAGTCTCCGCTCTAATTCATTCCATAGGTGTTTTATCGGGTTGAGGTTCTTCCACACCAAAATTGTGGTCAAGTTCCTTTCACTGGAGCTAAGGGGCCAAGCCCAACCCCTGAAAAACAACACCTGAATTCAATGGTTTGGAGTAGTATCCCAAAACTTTTACCAAATACAGTGTAGGGAACTGTGAATACATGCACACACATTCACACCTAGGGTTAATTTGGTCCTCCTGTCTGCCTGTGCTTGGAAGGTGGAACCTGTAGGAAACCCATGCGCACACACACACACACACACACACACACACACACACACACACACAGGAGATCCATGCATACAAACACAACACAGGCAGTAAGACGAGCTCAGGATCAAACAGGGAACCCTGTAGCCATGAGGCGGCAAAGCTGCCTGCTGCAATCCATACCACCAATTAGCGTAGTGATGAAAGGTTGGCATACCCAAGCCCACAAACCAGGCAAGCAATTTTTTTTTTTAATATAACCAAACTGACATTGCATTCAGTCCTTATTCATAGAAAAAAGTGTGTGTATATTAATTCATGACATTTTCTCTCTCTTTGTGACATGTCTGAGATGAGGCAGAAAGAAAAACAATCAGGACTAGCTCACTTCATCTTGTACATAGCCCTGTATCAGAGCTTTACACACAATGACATACACTCACTTAAAAAGATGGCATACAGCCCCACACACACACACACACATACACAATCAGGTATAGAGAAACACTCATAATACACAATAAAGCAAAGCAGAAATCCAGGTTTCCTCTGGGAAATAATCCTGACGCACCCTGTCAAAAGATGCTGCACGTTTCATAGTCTAGAGATGTGAGCAGTGTCATGTACATGCTTAATTTAACATCACTCCTCTCCACACGCCACCATCACAGCCATGATTTATGGGATGCCTGAGCACCTGGGCAACACCTACATTCCCATCAGTATTCAGCTAGAAGAAGCTCACATACAAATACACCAGACCTTAAATGGGATCAAAGGACACACAGGCAGGCAGCATGTAATTACAGAGAGAGAGAGTTATTAAAGTTATTAAGCATTGTATCCTCTGCCTACACGCACAGACATGAGCATTTCCTTTGTTTGTTCCTTCTTACGAAGCTATGACTTGATCTATGCATCTGTATTATCTCTAATCTATCATTCCTCACACTTCCTCTCTGCGTACCTGTTCTTACCCGTCTGTCTGCTGTGAGTTACAAGCCCGAGCTGTTTACATGCTTATTCAGGAGCCGTTTTGCTCATTTTGACTGAAAGCCAGCCTTGCTTCCTCAAAGTTGTAATGAAGCAGTCGAGGGAATAGTGCGTGACCAGACAGGCAATATTTGGCATTTTTCTCCCTGCGACAGATTTGGCTCTTGCCTCAAGCGATGATGAGATGTAGGATCGAGGATTATTACCTCCAGGATTTGGCTGGCTTTTATGACAAATGTTTTAAAAGATGCATCAGTGCACATAAAAGTGTATTAGTCGGAGCCTCTGACGGAGACTGACAGACTTTAGCTAGGCTCCATTGGACTGTACAAGACACAGTGCCTCCCTTATTGCACTCTTAAAGCTGCAGAGATGAAGCCTGCTCTGAATAATAACTGCTGTAGCCGGAAGGCTGGAAAGTGTCCCTGAAAATTCCGACATAAATGTCACATTTAAATGAAGTCCTTTTCGATTTGTAATTGGTTCCCATTTGATAACGGCATGAAATGAACATAATTCAGTAGAAGCTCCTGATATCAGCTCAGCAGTGTGAAGCAGATCGGATCCGAAACACAACAGCTCCAAAACATCACGTCTGGTACACTGATTATTAAAGACGACCCGCTACACGGAAAGGTGTGCATCCAGACAAGCGAGCTGAGCAGGCTAGCTGGCCGACTCGAACAGTGTTAGTAATGAACAGCATAGTTCTGACAAGACCTCTGTTCACCTGGTGCATGCTGGCTTATTAGCAGTTAGCGAGTCAGTTAGCAAACATAACCACTAGTTTAACATTAATTGTGGTGTGTTTTAACAGGTGTGTTAAATAAATCAAGACCGATTCTGACACGCAGTCCAAACCTTCCTGTGCTAAATATGTTACATTAGCTAACTTAATGTAATTAACACAACTTGATGTTACTTAGCTAGTTTAATGTTGGAACAAGCTAACATTTAGTTAATGATAGCTAGCTAAACTAATGTAAGTATGCTAAGCAAGTGATACTTAGCTAACCTAATATTAGTAAGCTAAGCTAATGTTAGTTAGCTAACATAATGTATTAAGCTAAGCTAATGTTAGTTAGCTAACCTCACATAAGTAAGCTAAGCTTATAATATAATATAATATATAATATAATATTAGTTGCAAATAAATTAGTTTTTTCCATGTCTCACTGCTCATCTGTTGTTCAGTAGAGAATGCTGAAGCTGTTGGAGTCGCTCCATGTAACCAAGCTGAGGATCTAAATCTGGAAAACGATCAATGACTTCCTACAGGATAACAAGCGATAGTGTAGGTGGAAGAGTAACAGTCACTGTGATACCAGCGTCAACCGATGTGCAGTCACACCCTCATACCTATATTTGTGCTGAATCAAAACACCTCCTATATTTTCTCATGTCCTCAGTGACGTCCTTAAGGACCGTCAGGCAGCGAGTCCAAATTTACCGTCATCATTACCTGACTCAGGTATTCTGGGAGTTAGCAAAAAGTAAACCATTTGCAGAAGTGCGCACTGACTGGGGATCTTCGACAACTAAATTGGAAACCTCAGCATTATGTAAACTACTTCTTTCCCTCTTCATCATATAGTCTTTGAGTTTTTCTGAGAGGAACTGGGAAAGGAAAAAGTATTTTAAGAGGCCATGATTAGGATACAGTTCAAGGCAAGCTCTCAAAGTGAGGACCGGATATTCTCAGATCTGTTCTGATGCCAGATTATCAAACTACGTTTAAATGGCCTTGTGTCCGAGGCACTGCGCATTTTGATGAGGGTATTTCTGTCGATTTTCCAATAAGAGAGTCGCTTTAATATTATTACAAACGTATTTTCTATTTTAGGAGACTTTTCAAGCATGAAAGTCGGAATATTCAGTCAGCAGTTATTAATGTCAAAATGCATTCCTCTGCTGAGTCCCAGTCAGAACACCGTGTAACCCATCACTCTCAGATTAGCCCTGTGTTTATTTCTGCTTAGGTGCTGCGTGTTCATATTTTTTATTACCTTAGAGGGCACATACAGTGCTGGGAATAAATATATTGATGTGAACTTCTGCACATAGCTAAACTATATTTCCAAAAGTTTTGGGATGTTTGCTTTTACATGCACATGAATGTAATATGGAGTTGAGCCGCCCTCAGCAGCTATAACAGCTTCATCTCTTCTGTGAAGGCTTTCCACAAGGTTTAGGAGTGTGTTTATGGGAATTTTTGACCATTCCTCTAGAAGTGCATTTGTGAGGTCAGGCACTGATGTTGGACGAGAAGGTCTGGCTCGCAATCTCTGCTCTAATTCATACCAAAGGTCCCAAACTCGCTCATCCATGTCTTTATGGACCTTGTTTTGTGCATTGGTGCGCAGTCATATTGGAACAGGAAGGGGGCATCCCCAAACCGTTCCCACAGAGTTGGGAGCACGAAATTGTCCAAAATGTCTTGGTATGCTGAAGCATTAAGAGTTCCTTTCACTGGAACTAAGGGTCCGAGCCCAACCCCTGAAAAACAACACCTGAATTCAATGCTGTGGACAGGTGTCCCAAAACTTTTGCCAATACAGTGTAACTCCTCAGTTGTTTGTTTAGGTGTGTTCTCTAGCAAAGTCTGGAATCTTTCCAGAACAGGTGTAATTTACATTGAGATTTTAACTACACACAGACTTCAGCAGCCATTCTGACAAAATATGTGGCTAATAAATGTATAACTTTAGGGGTTTCCTTGGAACGGGGGGTCAATACTTATGCAAGGCACTGAAGTATGAAGTGAGCTAATCAAAACATGTTCTCATCATCTCAGCAGAGGCACGTCTCTGATTCTGTGCGGTCCCACGCTTCTTACCATCCACATTCAAACATTCACTGAAGTATAGGCTAATTGCTCTTTAATTGGACTTTAATGACTCCGGAGTAACTACAAGGCAGGCAAAAAGCAACAGGTGGCAGCAGCAATGTGTTCTATAACAGCAGCGGAATTGTTTATTGCACCGCACATCTTGATTTAAAAAGGTCTTCAGGGGGATGAACCACGTGACTCTGGTTCGATGAGCTCACACAACTATTCCATACAGCCTGCACCCATTTGCGAAGCATTCAGTCCTATTTTTCAGTTCACGCTGTAATTAATGATCTATTCATTATCAGGGCTCGACACAAGCGGCCGACTCACTCCGAAATTGATTCCTTGATTACCCCAGTGGCAACAACAGGGATTGTAAACTTGCTAAATGAGCCTTTGTAAGATTGACTGCTTTGGGCTTTGGTGTTATCTGTATTGCTTTTTTTTATAATTATTTCCTCAGACATGTAACACAGAAAAATGTTAGCGATTGTTTGGTGAATTGCTTCCAGATATCACATGTCCATCTTATCTGCAAATAATGCAGTTCTGTGCTAATTATTGCACAGCGCAGGTGTGAAATTGCTACATGCGGATTTAAAAGCGGCTGTCACGAGAGAAGCTGAAACAGCTCACTGAATATGAAGGTGTCATTTATTATTTCGGTGCCCAAAACTGTCTGGAATATTTCAAAGCAGTTTGCTTGCAATCATTTCTTTAACCTGTTCATACCCATACAACTTTCATAGCTCTACTATATTCCTGTAATATATTCCTGCTGTCTGTTCTCTGTGTTTTTGACAAGCTGATAAGTTGGAGAACAACACCAGCTGTCACTTACAACAGTAGCTGAACAAAACTAGTTGTCTCTGTTGTAATTTTCTCCATCGTGTGCTGCAGTGTGTCACGACGTGCTTCCTAAGATAGATCACTGTACAGACAGTAAGACCTCTCGCCAACAATTTTACTTCTTGCGACCCTAGAAGGTCTGCATTTTAACATCATCGTACGCTGCTACATGTTATCACTCAGAAATATGGGAAAAAAGGCTTCTGCTGAACAGTAACGGCAGATCAGTAGGTATCGTGAACTCTCCAATTGTTGACTGACATCATGGTACACTTCATGCAGAAGGTAGTGGTGGTTTAAGTGGTTAAGGGACTGGGGTGTTGATCAGAAGGTTGGGGTTCAAGCCCCAAGCTGGCACTGTTGGGCAATTGAGCAAGGTCCTTAACCTGCTGTATCATCCCTGCCCCTGTGCTTCGAATCCAACTTCCTGGGATATGCAAAGAAAAGAATTCCACAGTGCTCTAATGTATGGGTGGCGATAATAAAGTTCTTCTCCTTTTCCTTCTCCTTCTTCTTCTCCGAATTGGAACGTTGACCAAAAATCTACATACAGTTCATATATACATAATTCTCACAACAAAAAATGTATCGTTATCGTATGTTTAATTTATGGAAATATCTAATTAGGGTATCATGAGACAGCAGCTCAGTGTATAAATGCATGCAGGCATGGGACAAGAGGGTCTGTTATTAATCAGATTAAGGGATAATTGAGCTCTGTGTTTATGACCGTAGCATGGATGTTGGAGCCAGACAGGCTGGTTTGAGGATTTTAGAAACTGCTGATCTCCTGGGATTTAGATGTATAACGGTTGCCTTGTGTTGACTTCACACTAGAGAATGCTGTGTGGGGGGAAAAAATACAAAACAAAACCCTACCCAGTAAACAGTAGTTCTGTGAGTGGACACAACTTGTTAATGAAGAATAGATGAAGAGCTGTTCAAACTGGCAGGAAGGGTTGGACAACACAAACAAACACTCTTTACAGCAGTTATGAATTGAAAAGCATCTTTAAATGCACAGTTATCCAGTTTTAGAGTAGTGTTCCTAATAATTTGGTTGTTGAGTGAGCTTAAGCCTTCTAGTTGCAGTTTAGGACGCAACAGCGATGTTGTTAGTTAACAGCAGAGTCAGGACTAATTCCTCCAAGACATTCAAAGCCAAGCACTTCATCTGCTGCTCTTGATGAACCACAGTATAGCTGAATAGACAGAGGAAAACATTTCAACATCACATCAGCATCACATCACCTGATAGACAGGGGAGAGAGAGAGTAACGCCGTCCCTCCCACACAGACAGAACAGCCAGACTCTCGATGGCGACGAGATCAATTGAGGTCAGAAATCGCAATCTCCTTACAATGGGGCTTCAGGAAAGCTTCAGGAGCCATAAAGCAGGGAATTATGTGGTGATGATACAGTTCCATGTATTTATGTGGAAGATTTGCTGTGAGATGCTGTGAGTGTTCCATTACTTGTGAGCTACTTTAGCCTCTATTGCATACTTCAAATGCAAATCTAAAAAATCAAATGCCAGACACATTTCTTGGCTGATCGATTTAATTTGAATTGCATTACATTGAATTATTCCTTTAAGTCCATTTAACAGCTGTGAGCCCGGATTAGTGTCCACTTTTGTGATCTTTTTTTTTCCCCCCTTGTTCATTTCGATATTTTCTTGTTTTCTTTATTTTCACCCGCTACTTCTCTCTCATACCTTTTCCGTTTCTTTGTCTCCCGTTTTTCTGCTCCTGCATTCGTGTCAAGCTCATCCTTGCCGGATTGTGAGCGAGGGGCGAAGAGGGAATTATGTCAGCAGGAGATGAGAGGCTGCATGAGATATCAGCGTCCTCAGATATAGACGATGTGGCGTGGTGTTGTTTTTTTCTGGAGACCTGCTTTTCTGGTTTTATTAATCTGTCACTTTTTCTTCGCTCCACCCATCTCCAAGCCTGCAGTGTGCGTATAGAGAATGACACGAATTCACACCTATAAACGTGTTCGGCTTGAAACAGACTGGACAGATGTGTTGATATGAATCAGGGAGCCTACATTGTAAGTCCAGTGTGCAGAAACGTGCCATTAAAGTCATGGATTATGCTGGGTCACTGCTTTTAAAGCTGGGGAGATGAAGCTGAACTTGGTAATAGATCAGAGTGAATGTGGGCAGCAGTCCAAGAACAGTTTGTGTTGTAAATTATTCAGCAGACTGTATCTTGGACTAAAGACACTACTTTTTGAATCTAATCTCTAATCTTCCAGACTGTTCTTTTCTCTTCACTAGAAAACTGCATCTTATTATTGCCATTTGCACTGCCTTCTACTTTAGATTACATCAGATTTGCAGAATCCATTTCCTCTGTATGCAAAATACTTCCTCTGCATTTGTTATACATTTCTGGGAGCTTTTTTGTGTACTCCCTTTTCTCCTGCTAGCAATCACCTGCTGAAACTCTGAGCCTCAGCAACGCAATCAGGCACAGAGTCTGGGGACTGCTCTGGGCCTCCCAGCTGCTGTAACATGTTAGATGAAATCTAAATTACAGACCTCCAGCAAAGGCCTGCCACATAAACGAAGGAAATTATATGGAGCAGAGAGAGAGAGAGAGAGAGAGAGAGAGAGAGAGAGAGAGAGAGAGAGAGAGAGAGAAAAGAAAGAAAGAAAACAGTGAAGAACAACAGCGATTAAGTCACTCAGATTTGTCAAATTATCCATCATGCCTCCCATAGCTGTTCTGTTCCAGACTACTAAATCAACCTGGAACTGATTACTGATCCTTTTAGATTATTTTTAAGCTTACTACATGTCATGGCCCATCTCTTTTTTTCCTAATTTCTTACTCTGCACCATTTTAGTTCATCTTAAACACATTTGCCCTTATTGAATGACTAATCCCTATGTACCATATGTGTGATGACTTTCAGTTGACTTTTATTTACATGCATTTACATTTACGGTCCTTGTCCAGTGTGACTTGTGAAATGTATCTCACTTAGAGCTGAGTAGTTGAGGGTTAAGGGTCTTGCTAAGAGGCCCAGCAGTGGCCCAGCAGATTTGATCTCACAACTTTCTGATCAGTAGTCCAGCATCTTTCAGTATAGGAATGCTATAGTAAAACTGGGTAGTGCCGAACAGCCTCAATTCTTCATGTGATTGATTACACAAGATGTTGAAACATTTCTTTGAGATTCTGGTCCACATTGCTATCACTGCATTGCATAATTCCTGCAGATTTTTCAGATACACCTTGATTCTGCGAATCTCCCATTCTACCACATCCAAAAGGTGTTTGGTACTGAATTCAGATCCAGTGACTGAAGACCACCGAAGAACTCTGAACTCATTGTCATCGTTCATGATACCAGTCTGAGTCGCCGTTTGCTTAGTGGCATGGTACATTTATCATGCAGGAAGTAGCCATTAGAAGATAGTAAATTGTGGGATGCACATGTTCAGCAACAAAACTCAAATAGGCCGTGGCACTCAGGCGATGATTGATTGGAATTAATGGGCCCAAAGTTTGCCAAGAAAACATTCCCCACACCATTAACCACCTTCTACTCACTTTATCTTGGTCAGGATTACAGTGGTGTCAAAGCCTACCTCAGGAACACTGGACATGAGGCAAGAATTTAGTAGAATGAGACATTGTAGACATTCAATCAGACCTAGGGGTAATATAGAGTTGTCAGTTCACCTAAAGGGATGTTTTTGGGAGGTGGGAGGAAACTGGAGAACTTGGAGTAAACCAATGTCGAGAACATGGAAAACTTCATCAGAGAATGTCTTGTATAAACACGTTCTTTTTTTTTCTAACTTTCTAATCCTGAAACAATATAGTAAAAGGTCATTCTGTCGTTCTACTCCACCTTGGAGCAAGTCCAATTCCAACTCCAATTTAAATATGGTTGCTCTTCAAGGGTAATTACCTTACCTTTTTACTTAATGACTTGTGTATCTGTGCACTATGTAGGAGAGACTTTAAGCTACACGACTATATTGGTAATCTTTCATTCATTCATTCAATGTCTACCGCTTATCCGATCTATTCTCGGGTCACGGGGAGCCTGTGCCTATCTCAGGCGTCATTGGGCATCAAGGCAGGATACACCCTGGACGGAGTGCAAACCCATCGCAGGGCACACACACACACTCTCATTCACTCACGCAATCACACACTACGGACAATTTAGAGATGCCAATCAACCTACAATGCATTTTTTTGGACCGGGGGAGGAAACCGGACTACCGGGAGGAAACCCCCGAGGCACGGGGAGAACATGCAAACTCCACACATCAGCAACCATTAGGTATTTACTTAGATTAGTGGCCAGTCATTTGCAGGACCAGCTTGCTCTAATCTGGACCACCCTGGTTCATCATCATAGACATATGTTGCCGCTGATCAACAGTAAGTAGCTGCACTGGAGCTCATCACGGTGCTATAGTTGATGTTAGGAGATTCAAACGGAAAATATTTGATTAGTCATAATGATTGTTGTGGCTAATCCAAGCCTGTGTTGCATATGGCTTTGCCCACATTCAGCCTTTTTTCACAATCTCTAATCAGGTAGCATACACACACTTCAGACTGGACTGTGTTCAGGGAACAGAATGGAACAGTAGAAAGACATTGGCTCTTATTCATTACAACTGTGTACAGTCAAATCTGATCTGGACTACTGGTTGGAAGGTTGAGTTCAGATCCCTGGGCCCCTAAGCAAGGCCCTTAACCCTTAATTGCTCAGTTGCATAAAAAAAAAATGAGATAAAAATGTAAGTTGCTATGGATAAGGGCGTCTGCGAAATGGCAGAAATGCTACTGACACTTTTTTTTTTTTTCATTGTTGGTACCAGTTCAAACTCTTTAGATTTCATCTGAAATTAATAAAATATTAATTATAAAAAAAGTGTAATGTAGTTTGCAGGTAATTTATGAATTAGCATGTACTTTCTGAATCTGAAGATGCAGATCTTTATCAAGTCTTGAGGAGTCACTGATTAGGTTAATAATCGATGCATTTATATGGAAGAGGGTTGAAATCGGGCAGCGAGCTGTTCAAAGGCGCTTGGATATCATGGCTTTTTTTTAGGGCATTAATTAAGTCTGAATTTCAATAATTTCTTTCTTTCTGATGATTTATTTATATGAAATTTTGGTTATTTGTTAGGATGGAAATTTGGTATTATTTATTGAAAAAGCTTTAAATAATTCCGAGCTTCTGCATTTTCAAAATGAATGAATACAAGTTAAGAAGATGAAATATTTTGTTGAGAAGAGTTTTTTTTTTTTTTTTCCCCCCTACCTAATTCTGGCCTTTGGTGCTGGGTAAAGGGCATACTATCCCATAATCTGCACACACTTATTGTGTAATCCTTTATTACAGTTTAATTAGAGTACAGAAAATAGTTTGATTTCAAGATTTCATTATGTGCTCAGTTTTTATTTATTGAGGCTTTTGAAAAGGCAATTTGTATTATTTTCACCCCTCCGACACAAGCACCTCTGACAAGCTTCACTGAAATATATGCATTTCCCCTCACCATTAACTTATTTCCTCAGACATTTAATAACTGTGATGTGTTGAATGCTTTGCTTTTATTGCTTTCCTTTCCACTGTCACAACGCCTGCATAAATTAGGGTGTCTTTCATGTAAATGAGATGTGTATGGGATAAGTTGCCACGTCTCATATGCATATGCCATGTAAATAAGAGACTGGTGGGTAGGAGCTTATTTCCACACAAATGAGGCTGATTGTTTGCACTTAAATCACCATTTTTGTGATGAATTCATGAAATCCTTCATTCCAAGAAATAAGATCTGCACTTGCTTCTATAAAACTGAACAAGGGCCGTTATCTTTATTTTTTGTCATCGTAGCAGTTTCTGCTGGACTTTGAGGAAAATACGAAGGCCATATCAAGTTCAGTCTGTAAAAGAGTAAAAGCAGGAATTACACTGGATCTGGAGGAGAGACAGAAGAGGGAGTTAAATAGACCAGTAATGTTCAACATTTCTCTGTAGCCTCTATTTCAACAGGGCAAGCCAGTAATACATTCTGACAGGGTATTTCACATTTACCTAGTGATTAGAAATGAGGTAAATTAGAGACGCCACAGCCTCCCCTGACCCTCTTCCCCTTCACTGAGCATGTCTACCAGAACTGTCCGTTACGCCTCATTACCCTGAAACTGCACAGTACCCGGTTATCTCCATCAAAGTTATTCCACTCAAGGTCCCTCAGCCATCTGGACATGGAAAAAGGGCATGATTGACCTTTATTAATGCACTGAATACATTAAAGTGAATACATGAAGAAGGCATGCATGCTAAAAAAGCTGCTTCTGGTCAGGCCCAAGACTGCTGTCTCTCAAAATATTGCGTTTTCCAAGACAGAAACAATTCTTCCTCCGTCTCAACCTCATCCCTCTGTGTAAAGTCTGTCTGTGATCTGTTTTTTTTTTTGTTTTTGTTTTTTTTTCCCCCACCAGAGGATGATATACAAGTTATTCATTTCACAATGGATATAAATTCAGTCTGGAAACTAAGACTCGTCTAGCTGTAGTGCACATGCTCAGTAGTGTAGTACAATACAATACATTCCTGCTATTGGTCTTGCCACTGTTCTCAGCTGGTCTGAGAAGTGGTCAGTAAAATAACATTTTGACTTTTTGATGGAGAAGAACATAAGATCCACAACTACAGCTCAGGAAACACTTATGTGAAGAATGATCTGATTTCTTTGACAATTGCTAACTCTAAAACGATGCACTCATTACCTTCTTCTTTAAAAGATCCTGCTACTATCCTGGACCAAGAACTAGAAATGGGGTGAACGGACACTGAATGCCAAGAATCTATCCTTCTGCACAAAACCGAACAAAACAGATCGATAGTACTGTGAGCTGAATATGAAAATCTGCTTACATATTCAAACAGAGTCCCATGTGGTAAGACATGGGTTAGGATTTTCAGGCTGATTCCAGGTTATAGTAAAGTTCAAGCCATTACAAACATTATAAAACGTTTCAGATACTAGCACACAATCTACAAGGTGATTCCTCAGGTTTCAGTTTTTCAGCATCTGTTAAATCTGCTGCTTAAGAAATAAATAAGGTGAAGTAAGGTGTCTAAGCAGGAAAATAATCAAACTGTGATGTTCTTTATCCAAACATGACTGTAAAATGCAGATTTTGCAAAGCTGATTTTGAGTCAGAATCAATTGTTTATTTTTTATTTCCACATCAAGAGACTTGCATAACACTGATTCATAACCCATTCTATCCGTACAGGTTCAATACAATGATGTACGAAGCAAGACCATCTGTCCGGGCTCACCACAGAGGATCATCCGAGCCGCATATTTTGATTTAGCACAGGTGTCAGATGCCTTTCCTGACGCAACCCTCCCATTTTATCTGGGCTCAGGACCGGTACTGAGTTAACCCCTCAGCAGCTTGGTTGGTTCCCTGCCTGGAAATCTAACCCAGGCCATGGTGGTGGGATTCTGCCCCTGGACCACCAGGGGTGTCGCATGTAATAATACTACTAGTCCTAAACTAATAATACTATACTAAAACAAGAAATATTGCTGAAATCGCAAGGACATAAGAACACACTTTCTTAGATAGTGATACTAGAATATGACCGACACAAACTGCCACAAGGTACATCAGCATAAAATTCAAATACAGCAAAGCTGAAGCTGAGTAGGACAAGAGGGGCACTGAATGTGGGCTAGAGAGAGCAGTAATGCTGGGAGGAAGAGTGCAGGAGAAAAATAGAGCAGTGTGAGGAAACAGAGCCTGGGGTGTTTGTCAGTTTGGTCATGGTAGGATATAATTAGTGTCTGGTTGAAGGGATAGTGAGAGGGTGAGAAGGGAGGAGAGAGATGCCTGTATCTGAGCCTTGTACAGGGGAGGTACACTACACATCTCTCTAGAGCTCTGCAATTTCATCAAAACACTGCATTCCAGATGCTTTCCTTAAGAATGGAATCTTTTGGACGCTAAATAAGAGAAACTTTAAGATTGTCTGCTTTGATAATCAGCCAGGCACTTTCATCACATCTCAAAACTTCATCACAGCAAAGGAGGAGGATTAAAGAGGGTGGTTTGCGATTATGGCGAGAAAGAATGTTTCAAGAAACAGAAGGCCAAAGAGCTATAGGAAGATTGCCCAATAGTGATGCTAGCATAGGTGCACTTCTAAAAGCACTTATCACTTGGTTAAAAAAAATGGTAAAGAAACTGGGAGCATGGTGGATTAGTTATTAGCAGGAGGTGCCTTGCCCCTCCATGCCTCTTCCATGTGTGGGTATGTTTCACAGGTTTCCTCTGGGTACTCTGGTTTCCTCCTCTAGTCCAAAGAAATGCAGGCTGATTGGCATCTCTAGATTTTCCGTTGTGCATGGGTGTGTGTGAGTCTGTGCCATGTGATGGGTTGGCACCCTGCCTTGTGCCCTGAATTCCACGGAAAAGGCTCCAAGGTTCACTGCAGCCATGTGTAGGATAAGTGTTACAGAAAACCGGAAAGATGAATAAAGGCAGTGGTTTTCTCAACCCCTCTTCTCATTCAAAAACCATGAGGAATGCAAACTTTTTAGGAATGCAAATCTACTGTATGATCCTGCAGTCTGAGCTTATGTGAGTGAATAAACACCTTTATAAGCTGTTGGCATTTTTACATAAGAAATTTGATATAAATATATTATGCAAATAAGTCAAATTCAAAATTGATCACATACACAATGATGCACGATATGACTGTCCATTTTCTAAGAAAAAATAATCAAATTAAAAAGGGTTAAAAGTATAGAGGTTTATTTAATAATATTTTTTAAATGCAAGAGCTTTCTAAGAACGTTTTAGCAGCAGGACATTTAGTGTGTTGTTTTGTTTATTTTCTTTATTACTACAAATGAATGGATGGTCCCCTGGTGGTCCAGCTCTCACAGCCTTGACCCGGGTTCACTTCCTGGGCAGGGAACTAACCCAGCCACTGGGGGGTTAAATCTCAGGGCCACTTCCAAGCCCGGATAAAATGAAATGGTTGCATCAGGAAGGGCATCCGGCGTAAAACCTGTACAAATCAAATATGCAGACGGGTGATCCTCTGTGGCGACCCTGAACAGAGAGCAGCCAAAAGAACAACTCTTACTACATGCCCCATTGTATTAAACCTGTTCAGACAGAGTGTGTTATGAATCCGTGTTATGCAAGTCTCTTGATGTGTCTATGAATGGATGTCTAGTGTAGGTTAAAATGCTCCAAGGTTTGCAGCTAATTAAAACTTTGCATACATTTTTTAATCAGTGGTCTTTTGCAGTCTCTTGTATAATGGAGCACTATGCAACTATAATTAGTTTGCTGTAACAATCTCTTATTGTCTGAATGGCTGAACATTACATAAGGTCTAAAATATTTCTCTTTATGCCTCTTTGTCTTATAGACTACCTGCTCAGCAACGAGACCCTCAGGATCCTAGAGACTATGGAGATGGAGAAGACTCATCCATGGGCCATGCTCCATAACAGCATGAGTGAAGTCTAATACCTGCTATCTTCTGCCTTATTCTAATGAACTGCAACATTTGAGTGGACTGTCTGTCTTTCTTGCTACTGAAACGTCCTTTCAGTATTGACTTTCTGCTTGGATTGTTGCCTTTTTCTATTCCGTCTTTGCTGCTTGTCTTCTTCTGAAGAAGAGGAGGAATTGAATGGAGTTGATTGCAATCAGAAAGAGTCTTCAAAACCAGTCAGACACCAGGCTGAGGATTTGCAGCTGAAGTACTCGAAATGAAAGACGGGAATGTAAACTGATTCCAGTTTGCCTTCACTTTATGATTATAGTGCTGGATTTGTGGAATATGAATACCCAACCTAGTGCACAAGTGCAGTGTATACTAGGTTGCATTCATTCTGTTTTAGCTTTACCCCATTTCCTCTCTGTTTGTTTGTATTTCTATTCCCGCCTACCAGCTATGTGACAGCTACCAACCAGGGACTAACACGTGCTTCCTCAGAGTCATGTGAAGCCAGGCACCGCATCGTTTTGAACGCCTGCTCATGCATCACAGGGCAGTGTAACACACCCAGAGGAAAGTGTTAACTGCCCTCATATGAGTTCACAGATGCCCATGATGCCGCTCTGAACGACATGGGAGAGAGTAATGCTATCCCTCCCACCCAAAGAGCACAGACAGTTTAGCTCTCTCGCTGTGGCACTGTCACGAGTCAAACCCTGCAATCTCCTGATGATCAGAGCCTTCCACGAGCCATAAAGTCTGGAGGGTAAGAAAGGTTGGAAATTGTTATCTGTTGTTGTCCAAGTATAGATTTAGTACTGCAACATGCCTTAAAAAAGTTTGGTGAGTGTGATGCAAGAGAAACAGAAAAGAGAGACAAAAATCAAGTAAAAAAATATTTAACATGAAATGTCTGTTTCAGGGAGGCACGGTGGCTTAGTGGTTAGCATGTTTGCCTCACACCACCAGGGTTGGGGGTTCGATTCCCGCCTCCGCCATGTGTGTGTGGAGTTTGCATGTTCTCCCCGTGCCTCGGGGGTTTCCTCCGGGTACTCCGGTTTCCTCCCCCAGTCCAAAGACATGCATGGTAGGTTGTTTGGCATCTCTAAATTGTCCGTAGTGTGTGATTGTATGAGTGAATGAGACTGTTTGTGTGTGTACCCTGCGATGGGTTGGCACTCCGTCCAGGGTGTATCCTGCCTTGATGCCCAATGACGCCTGAGATAGGCACAGGCTCCCCGTGACCCGAGAATAGACCGGATAAGCGGTAGACAATGAATGAATATCTGATTCAATTGTAGCAAAATGGGTTATCATTTTTTTTTCATCTTCACAAATTATGAGATGCCTTTAATTCCATTAATCATTTTTAACGACAAAATAATTCCACTTGTACAATAAAACTCACAGGGGGTGGTTCCGTCAGACTGTAGGGAATATATACATATGAACTATATATAAACACACAAAATGCAAGTGTACACAACATAATAAACTGTAAATAGTGCTAGAAACTGCATTCACAGTATGATTTACAGTAAAGGACAACCAGGTTGTTTAATGTATTTCAGTGGCGCATCATGATTTTAGAAAACACTCTAAATGGCTTATTTCCAAAATCCTATTAATAGAGTTAAGCCTTAATATGCTGCGATGTGTGTATGTATGTAAAGCTATCCTTCTCGAGACTCCAGACTTTATTAGTGAATAATGCAAATTATTATAAACACATTAACTCAAATTACTTATAAACACGACTGATTCTACTGAACAGACCACACAGACGCACATATTTACTCATTATGCCGTACTGACCCATATGTCATGTGCTCTCACTGTGCATCATTGTACTGCATCTCTATGCAGCAACACCTTGGACCAGCACCAGCACACGTGCATTAAGGCAACGTTAATCTAATCTTGGCCACAGATATAAAGAGCAACAGCAAAATCAGCCCCCGCGTTCAGGCCGCTGTCTGCCTTTATAGAAATAATGGCCTTTAATGGCCCTTTTGATTCAGCCCCCATTGATTGTTAACTCTGGTACTACAGCCAGTTCCCCACACTTTCTCTGCTCTTTTCGCCTTCCCTCCTTCACCTCCATGCCATCATTGATTTTAAGTCGCATTACAAGACAAAAGGAAAATAGCGACGGATTTAACGCTGTCGAATTGAGGCACATCTCAGCACACACTCACTGTCATCATCCAA
This sequence comes from Hemibagrus guttatus, assembly GCA_033459395.1. Classification (NCBI taxonomy): domain Eukaryota; kingdom Metazoa; phylum Chordata; class Actinopteri; order Siluriformes; family Bagridae; genus Hemibagrus; species Hemibagrus guttatus. The sequence goes on along the minus strand of JAUCMX010000013.1, from coordinate 11,621,488 downwards.
GACGCCTCAATCACCGTCGCACCCTCGACGCTAATGACAACAAATCTGGTGGAAAACAGAACGCTTGTTAGTGCAGGGAAGCGCAAAAAATAAAAAGGAAGAGGGCCTGATCTAATTTACTACCCATTTTTAATACAATCAATTACCCCTGCTTTCCAAGCTCATCTGTGCTCGTCTGTTTGGTTTTTTTTCCCGCCACCACACACATCTCCTGCTCTGGAGGACAACAGATAATGTTTGTGTTGACAACAATTAATTGCTTTGTGGGTTGTGTGATTAAATTAGTTACGTGAGGTGGGTGTAACATGCAGCAGCACTTTATAGTCGAGTATAAATTAACCTTTTGTTTTTGTCTTCCATTAAATAAATATGCAGAGTAATGTTTGTTCCTTGTTTTTAGTAAATGAATCAAAAGACTTTCCACCCGCACGGAAACAATGCTGGTTTACACCTTTTAATGTTTAGCAAAACAATTCTGGAGAATAATTAGAAATCCATTCAGTTTGAAGTTGTTTATCTCGTTATTGATGAGCAGGTTTTTTAGAACACACAATCATTTTCCCATGGAAAGAATGGAACTTTCTGTGAATTGTCTCGCCTGCATTTTACACACTGAAGTAACAACTGTATGTGTGCATATGCATGTGACGCAAATAGAAAGAGACCTTTACATTCCCCTACTTGTGTCCCAGAAAATCTCCATTCAGCAGATCTGCTTACATTATACACAAAATCTCTCTCTCTTTCTCCTTCTCTCACTCCTGCACTTTCTCTCTCTCTCTCTCTCTCTCTCTCTCACACACACACACACACACAAATAGTATTCTGTTAAACATAATTAGATTCTCCTTATATGAGTACCCTTTAAACTGCCCATGCTAGAAACAAGAGAATCAATTATGGTTAATGTACACTACAACTTTTCACAACAATGCCAGCAGACCATTTATGCTCATGAATATATTATCTACACAATAGTCTCAACAACTATTTCAATCCAAATCTAATTAGACATCAGACGTTACTCTTTTCCCAGAGCTGTGTGTGAAGTGTGTCTGATGTTGGGGAAGTGAGCAGAGCAGCAATGGGCTCCTGTCAGGACTGACTGGTACATTTGGGCACCTTAGAACTCTGACAGATTAGCTACTGCTGTACTGAAGCAGGACGAACCTGAAATCCATCTCTGGTTGTCAGACTTGAGCTGTCTGGCGGATCAGGGTCTGCCAGTCATACACTTCCTCCTCCCTCTGTCTCTGCTGCCTGTGCCAGCCTTGGCTTTCCAAGTAGCAGTGCCATCTGCAAAACATTATAAATCAAACACAGGACTGATCAAAACAGACAGGTATGCACACCGGTTCTCTGAGATATGAGATCTGCTACCACGAAGAATCTCTCTCGCTCGCTCTCTCTCTCTCTCTCTCTCATCTCTCTCTCTCTCTCTCTCTCTCTCTCTCTCTCTCTCTCTCGCTCTCTCTCTCTCGCTCTCTCTGGGTTCACCCATATAAATGAATCATTCTGAACACATGTCTATCATGAACACATAAAAGATCATAAAGGTAAATAAAACAAATCTATTACCTTTATGTCGGTACAAAGCAAGGTGAGATCCCTCAATTAACTTTTTAATATACAGTGTGGCAATTTCCTGTCCCTACATTTATTACACAAGTGTGTGTTTGTGTGTTTTCAAATTTCTCACATATATGGAGTGTGTTGTTGTTTTTAAGGTAAATGTTTGTGCTTGTTTATTTGTGAACATGGTTGTGCATTTTCGTAACCATGATTTATTACATGTATTTTATGTACTCTGTTGATCTTCTTCTTCTTTCGGCTTTTCCCTTCAGGGGTCGCCACAGCGAATCATCTCTCTCCACCTATCCCTATCTTCTGCATCCTCAACACTTGCACCCACTAGCTTCATATCCTCATTAATTCCATCCATATACCTCCTCTTTGGCCTTCCTCTTTGCCTCCTGCCTGGCAGCTCCATGTCCAACATTCTCCTACCAATATACTCACTCTCTCTCCTCTGAACATGTCCAAACCATCTTAATCTGGCCTCCCTAACTTTGTCCCCCAAACGTCCTACATGAGCTGTCCCTCTGATGTACTCATTCCTAATCCTGTCCAATCTTGTCACTCCCAAAGAGAACCTCAACATCTTCAGCTCTGCTACCTCTAGCTCTGACTCCTGTCTCTTCCTCAGTGACACTGTCTCTAAACCATACAGCATGGCCGGTCTCACCACTGTCCTGTACACCTTCCCCTTGATTCTCACTGATATTTTTCAATCACATAGAACACCTTTCTCCACCCATTCCAACCTGTCTGCACTCGCTTCTTTACCTCTTTCCCACACTCTCCATTACTCTGGACTGTTGACCCCAAGTACTTAAACTCCTGTACCTTCTTCACCTCTTCACCCTGTAACCTTACTATGTACTCTGTTGATACACCATGCAAATATTCAACAGTGAACAAGATCAGTGAGCTCATTTCCTATCTTGTATTCATCACCGACTTTGAAGAAAATCATATCAATGGTGGGATATGATTGACTTTCCTCATTATAGAGTGTACTAAGTTGTTCACCTGAGCATTCTGTTCTTCAGCTGTAAAATGTGCTGTCCAGTGAAGCTATGCCTTCATAGCCGCATTTTATCCTCAAGCTTAGCCAGGAATCAGGCAGCAGCATAATAAGGATATTCAGAGCAGTAAAAGGTATATTCCTGCCATCCTGAGTCCCTTAAGCTCCTACTCCTGCCATACTGAGCTTCTACATTCCTAATCTGCACACGGGCTCGTAATCTTACCTTCCTGAGATTCTCAGGCTCCTACCCATGTCATCCCAGGGTGCAAAAGCTCCCACCTCCACCATCCCAAGGGCAACAAGCATATACCTCTGTCAGCATTAGGCTCCTAATTTTACCATACAGTGCAAACTTCTTCCACAAACTTCTATTGCTAACTTACTGAGGCACAAATCTTTTAGTATTGCAAACAAGGACCAACTCCAGTTGGTATCCTGAGTCCCAAGAGCACCCACTCCCCCCTCATCCATCAATAGTTTTCCTGGCACAAAACCAACAGCCTTCATTTTCTTTCTATACTCTTATTATACTCCTTTACACAGGAAAGGGGTCTCTAAGTGTATCTGCAAAAGGGCTGGTGTAGGTGTAGATTTTCATGCCAAACATGCAACAGCCACACCTAATTCCACCTGTTTAATCAGTTGACTTTGGCATGGCCTGCTCGGTTGGAATGAAACCCTGCACCCATGCTGGCCTTTTCTGGATAAGATTGGACACCCCTGACGTAGGAGATCCACAGTCCACAGTCAACTTCATGTAGACATCAGTGATAGATAGTATAATAATTTCCTAGTTTCTGACTATTAAATATTCTTCATAAACCCGAATTCCTAGACTATGATTTATAAATAGCTCACAGTTTATGGTGCTTGCCAAAGAGAATTGAGAGAATTGCCCAGATGGGCTCCCCCTGCCGAGGCTTTGTTCTTTCTTACGTTTCTTTCACTTAGCTTCATCTTAGGGAGTTTTTTTTCCCATTTCTCTCAGCCTGCTCACTAGGGGTTATGGCATTGAAGTCTGTAAAGCTGCTTTGAGACGATCTTTTTGAAGAACTACTGTAAAAATACATTTTCACTGTGTTCTATTTTTATTTAGTATACAGTAGATGTAGCACAGTGTTGTATAAATGAGCAATGTTTCCTTTGAACAGCGGGTAAAATAAGTATCGAACGCCTCACCGTTTTAAGTAAATATATTTCTAAAGGTGCTATTGACATGAAATTTTCATGTTAATGTTGGTAACGTTTAGGGGGGGGGTATTGAACACATGAAGAAAGGGAGGTGCAAAAAGGAATGGAAAGCCAAGACACCAGCCAAAATCAATCAGTAATTAGAAAGCAATCCTGCCTCTTGCCGGTGCAAATTAATATCTGATAACTGATGGCCTATAAAAAGGTGTCTCATTACTGAGGTGTCACACAAGAAACATCTCATGATTAGTAAAAGCAAAGAGCTCTCTCAAGACCTTCGCAACCGCTGTATATTTCTTTAACCTTTGTGAATGATGCACTTTTGGTTAATTGGCTGAAATGAGAAAATAAATGCTTGATTAGCAACCAGACACCAGTTATTTACAATCCAGTCAGTGATTTCTGACATTTTATCCAGGTGCTGGTTGCTGATGTTTGCTACTGGGAGAGATGAACTGCCTATAATTAAGGAAATAATTAGAAAGCATTAGCCCACAGCTTCTTAGCTCGTCTGGACAGATACTGAAACATTTCACTGATTCAGCTGACAAGGGAAGGAGGATAGTCCACTGTTGCAAAACTTGGTTTTCCCAATCTGGCCAAGTGCCTTCATTCTATCGATCCAGCAGTAGCCAACTCTCTTGATCCCCACAGATCAAAGTCACTTCTCTCTCCTGATCTGCAAACCACAGTCCTGATTGTTTTCCGTTGCTGTGTATTTTTTCGCAACTTACTTCAACCTTCAGCATCACAATTGAAAGAAGTTGTCAGACAGATGATTTGCAGTAACCTGCCACTTTATATCTAAAGGGGGTCACATTTTTTCCACTATCGCAGCAGCAGCCACCTGTTCCCCTGCCCCCATACAGCCTGACCTCAACAGAAATGACACAAGGTTGATCGTGTCGAATGAGTCATTCCAGGAGCTTTTGCTCTACTCTATATTTATAAAAGAATTGTAACCAATTTTCATTCATTCCATCCAGTTCATATAGTGCAAAAGCAACACCCTTTATTGACTGGTGCTGGTTACTGACTGGTGCTGATGTGTTTGTGTGTGTCGGGGGTATGTGTGCTAGGGCCTCCTGTGGTGCAGCAAAATGTGCTAACATCACGGACAGACGTATGATAACATCATCATAGTGCAGACTGCCAGGTTTTTGTTGCCTAGAGAGATTGTTGCTCTCCTGCAGGTAATCACAACTGTACGAATGTAAAGATCATAGTATAGCACTGGTTTTAAACAACACACTGAAACAAACGCAAGCCAACCAGTATGATATTCTGCATGTAAGATCCAAAATTTTGACTTTACAACCAACAACTCTTTCAAGTGAATCTTAAGAAAGGAATCTTTAAACTCTACATCATTTCAAATATTTAAGGATATTGTCCTATACTGTATGTTATATTTATTTTCTATTTTATTACATAAAAATATGAATAAATATCAAACAGCAGATCATTACACGGGTGCAGTCACAAATACAGTAAGAATTCCTTTCTTCTTCTTCTTTCAGCTTTTCCCTTCAGGGGTCGCCACAGCGAATCATCTCTCTCCACCTATCCCTATCTTCTGCATCTTCAACACTTGCACCCACTAGCTTCATATCCTCATTAATTCCATCCATATACTTCCTCTTTGGCCTTCCTCTTTGCCTCCTGCCTGGCAGCCCCATGTCCAACATTCTCCTACCAATATACTCACTCTCCCTCCTCTGAACATGTCCAAACCATCTTAATCTGGCCTCCCTAACTTTGTCCCCCAAACGTCCTACATGAGCTGTCCCTCTGATGTACTCGTTCCTAATCCTGTCCAATCCTGTCACTCCCAAAGAGAACCTCAACATCTTCAGCTCTGCTACCTCTAGCTCTGACTCCTGTCTCTTCCTCAGTGACACTGTCTCTAAACCATACAGCATGGCCGGTCTGACCACTGTCCTGTACACCTTCCCCTTGATTCTTGCTGATATTTTCCTATCACAAAAGTAGGAATTCCTTTACAGTTTCATTAAAATACTAAGTAAAATAATTGTTGAGCAATCATCCTCTATTGTAACACTCTATATTGAGAACCGTTCACCTTCCCAATACACTTCATGACTTAAGCCTACACTATCACAACCAACTGTGTACTAGTAAAAAAGAATTGGCAAAATTACAATATATACAAATAACTTTATCCCAATACAATCAACACCTTCTCTAAAGTCTGCTTTAATGGGTAGCAGGCACAGAGGGCCTTTTATTAACATTACAGAATAATTTGATTAATAGTGTTTCGGGTGCAACATAGTCATCCAAAGCAGCGGTATATCGTCGTCACTGTTAGAAAGCATGCAAAGCAAAGCAGTGATTCCAATAAAGATCATGCTACTGTACTAATCAGTTGAACTGAGCAGATAGGAAATGTGCATCTGTCCATTCTTTAAAATGTTGCAGCACTAGCCATACAGATTTCATTTCACGGATATTGATATGCCAATGTCAAATCTTGTTTTTCCACCTTTTCATTAGGTCTCTCTTGCTGGGAGGCGTCTGTTCTTACTTTGCAGAGAGAAAACTTGCGCTGGATTAATTCCTCAAGGTGCATGCGCACTACTGATTCAGACTATACTGCATTCATTCAGCTGTGGAATGGCTACAAATGCTCAAGGTGTGTACACAAACCTTGTCATTTTCAGAGGCTTCAAGTCACATGTGAATAGATCCCACAGGAGACACATTAACCCCCTGGCACCCGAAGCGTACCCAAAGGGAAGGGTACATCACTCTGCTGATGTGTAAAGTTGGTCATTTCCAGCATTTCTTTGTATGCAGCAGTAGTAATGGGCTTTTATGGTCAGTCTGTGCATCATCTTTTGACAGAACAGATTCTCTTGGACCAAGAATACAGCATCAGTGATGGCAAGCAGCCTACCACCTCAAACGGATGTGATGAGCAAGTGCCTTGCAGGCCTGTGCATAAAAGATATGTCCAGGTACAATTGGCAGGAGGCACAGAACGCTTTGAGCAGATGGCTTTTGAGCCAGCCATCTTACCATCTCATCCCAGTGTTCTTCTCCCCTCTTACAGACAGGCGATAAATTAAACAAAAAAAGCAACACACAGCATCTTGGGGGCATTTGAGCAGCTCTAGTGCTTCATGGCAGTCTCCAGACATGTAGTTAGTTTTACTTAGAAATGTAGTATTGCTCAAGATTAGTCTTTTGTTGATTGTAGTGGTGAGCACCATGGATATTCAGTTGACTGTGAAGGCCACAGCATGAGATTTACATCATTGTCATCCTCATACCCTGGGGATGAAGAAAAAGTCCTCCTGGAAGAGACCACTCCTATCAGGATAGACATGTTTCATTATAGATTAAAGGTGAGAATTTTGTATGAATTTTCTGTAACTTTTTCCTCTAAGCTGACAAGTAAAATGCCAGAAAAATGCTTTCTGCATCATAACAAAGCCAAAATGCTGCAGGATTTCTGCGCCCTTCAGTTATGGGCATTTCCATTTACAGAACAATGATAACTCCAGTAAGTGGTATTTGTAATATGACGCTCTAGAAGCTGGCAGAAATACGATATTCGTTCCCCAGAACATCTATATACCTGATTTATAACTGTAAAACTGGAGAAAATCCTCTGGCCAGGAGATTTTGACAATCTCTAAAGACCATTTCCCTGCAAAATACCTGTCTGTCTTATTCCCTGTAACCTAAGGACTTTTCAAAGAAAGTAAAAACAGATCCTGAGTACACCAGAGAAGCTGGGGTTTGGTACACCAGGGAACAAATAATACTTTCCTCAAGGCTGATTAGTCCAAGAGCTGCTCAGGGTCCATGATTCCAAAAATATAACCTGTCATGAAGCAGGTAAGGGATGTAGTGTAATTTCCTGTGTCTGTCAAAGAACTTTTAGAGCTTGATTAACTCAGGGTAAAACTGGCTATATGCATTAGAATAATAGCAATAAATGGGACGCCAGAAAAAAACTAGAAACACTAATTAGTCAGGAATACATAACCAGAATTAAGATAAAAATTAAAAGGATTTTTTTTACACCAATAACAAAAAACGCCATCAAAGGTACTGCATAAGAAAGTATGTATATTGAGTTAATAACAGAAATGAGAGTTTTATTCAGATTTTGATCTTCTGGCTGAACCAGTAAGATTATTTTCTTCATCTTATATTATATCTGACAACAGTGTGGACTGATAAAGTAAATAGTATGCTATAGGTGAACTATACACTGATCAGGCATAACATTATGACCACCTGCCTAATATTTTGTTGGTCCCCCTTTTGCTGATAAAACACCACTGACCCTTCGAGGCATGGACTCCACTGTAGAGCCCTAAAGGTGTGCTGTGGTATCTGGCACCAACATGTTAGCAGCAGATCCTTTAAGTCCTGTAAGTTGCAAGGTGGGGTCCATGGACACCCACTAACAGGTGCCATGATGAAGTGAATAACACTGATTATCTCCTCACCTCTTAGTGCTCATAATGTTATGCCTGATCGGTGTAGTCATTCTTTAAACCTCAATTTAAAAGACAACACAAAATAATTAGTATATAATATCTTCTAGTAGCCTGATATTTAAGTATATTGAGGTGGAGGAGTGGGGAGGTGTGCGGATAAATCTTATGACTATTTATTTTATAATGGCATCTTTATGTACTTAACATAGTCCTCAAATGGATTCCAGCTATGGGGTATATAAATGAATGTTTATTGATTTCATGGTAGAATAACCCAGTTACAGCAAACAATGGAGTTAGACTGTGGATATTGTGTAAGAATAATTAAAAAAAAAAAAAAAAAAACATATAAAGAAGCTGTTTGTAATTTTTTTTAGGATGTCTCTACTGTCTGAAGTGATATGATTCCAACCAAAACATGAAGACTTCTTCTTTTGCCCTCTTGATAATACATACTGTCTGTGTTGTCAGCTGCCTTTTCAGAAAAAAACAGAGGCTTATAATGAGAAACTAGGCATGCTTAAGATCCATGTAAATATTTTGTATCTAAGGCATCTTCAAAAGGAAATAACTTGCACATAGTTTAGAGAACTGGGATGCAGCTCTGTTTAAAGCACTCTTTAAGCACGCAGTGTTTGTGGTTCAGTTCTAACGTCTGAATACCAGTGTGTGCAATTTAACTGTCTGATACATGCTCTAAAGTCTCGAATATGCCCCAGAGATTAACCATTAACACCGTGCTTGGATCATACACATATTAGCATTTTTCATGCTTGTAGATCTGATTTGTCTCAATTTTAAAGAATGATAATTCCTGAATAATAAATGTCAACTGAGAGTTTTTTATTAGTTTTTGATAAATAGTGGAGTTGGAACCCATTGGGGGGAGAGAGACCGAGAGAGGGAGAGAGAGAGAGAGAGAGAGTGAGTGAATGAGTTAATGAAGGGAGACTAACCAAAATATTTACATTTCTAAATGGATTAGTGAGGGATAAGAAACAAAGAAAAGCCTGATAGGAGATCTGCAGGGTGAGAAGTTAGCCTTATCACTCAAATGTAAATAATCTTCTCTGTTTATTCTCTCCTTATCCTTTCTTATTAAGGTAAATAGACATACACTGCTGTCCAGAAGGATAGTAATCTCATATTTCTGGCCTTGTGGGAACATTTGGCTGGAAAATTATTATAAAGTATTTTTTTTCCTATTTTGGGGACAAAATGTATCATGTTTTTAGATTTTGGTGGGGACCAAATGTCCCTACAAGGATAAGAATTTCTTAGAGAAATAAGAGTTTTGACCTTATGGGGAAATATGCCTGGTCCCTACAAGGAAAACCGGACAAATCCTGCAGCATTTACTTAAAAAAACTGAAAGATCCAAAAGGTTTCAGTTTACCTTCTGATTACTGAGATTAGGGTTAGATGTAGCATAGCATTAATTAATTAATTAGCTGCATTAATAATTATGTCAGGGGGGCACGATGGCTTAGTGGTTAGCATGTTTGCGTCACACCTCCAGGGTTGGGGGTTTGATTCCCGCCTCCGCCATGTGTGTGTGGAGTTTGCATGTTCTCCCCGTGCCTCGGGGGTTTCCTCCGGGTACTCCGGTTTCCTCCCCCAGTCCAAAGACATGCATTGTAGGTTGATTGGCATCTCTAAATTGTTCATAGTGTGTGATTGTGTGGGTGAATGAGAGTGTGTGTGTGCCCTGCGATGGGTTGGCACTCCGTCCAGGGTGTATCCTGCCTTGATGTCCAATGACGCCTGAGATAGGCACAGGCTCCCCGTGACCCGAGAATAGACCGGATAAGCGGTAGACAATGATTGAATGAATAATTGTCATTGGAAGGCACTCATAAGGTTAAAAAGACTTGTGTAAGAGAGAAAGAGAGAGAGAGAGAGAGAGAGAGAGAGAAAGAGAATGCTGATGGAGCCTAGTTTTGCGAGTACAGGGAGAAAGTGAGAGGAGCAGTAAATCAGAGTAAAATAATCCTGGAGGAATTAAACTATAGGTATGAAGGCTCATTTAATCCTGGAGATTTTATCGAAGGAGTGGTGCTGCTCCGCAGAGAACAGTGTAGCACGGAACGGAAAAGAAAAAGAGTCCAGTTACGAAATATGCACCTCATATGAGTCCATCTAATAATATACTTCCACCACTTTATACAATGAGAGAATGAAAGCCTCTTGCATTCAGTTAATGGATGCTGGTCTCCGTAATTTACTCTGATGCTTGCAGTGCAGTCCAGATTTCCCTCGAGTGGAGTGTCTGATTGTAAGACACCTATTTGTCTCTGGGGCCAAAAGTAATGACTGAACAGCATTCTGTCAAATACACACACAAGCACACATACACACCTATTTATGCACACACAATACAGTAAGCGCATCATTCGTTCCCCTTGACTGTTTCCCGTGCTGTTCAAGATTACACAGAGCCCCAGGGAGGACAGATGCTAGTGAAAGGCATGGACACACTTTTATGTGTTTTACTGCAGGGATATAGCCAGCATATAGCATATGCATTGGCAGACATTCAGGTTTGACTGTGTGGCACACATGGCTCCAATTATCCCAACACTAGCATATAACTCCATTTAAATAAAACACAAATAAAGCTATATCACAATCCAATTCAATACCGAGCAAAGTGTCTTTAAATATGTAAACACAGTACAATTTCTGATCATCCCAAATCACACACTTTAAAAGGCAGCAAAATTCTCAGAGTACTACAGCCCACACACATTTACACAAACACAAACAAAAAAAGCACTCGTACTGTAATTCCAGATCCAAATTAGCACATTATACACCAATCAGCCATAACATTATGACCACCTGCCTAATATTGTGTTGCTCCCCCTTTTGCTGCCGAAACAGCCCTGACCTGTCGAGGCACCGACTCCACTAGAACCCTGAAGGTGTGCTGTGGTATCTGGCACCAAGATGTTAGCAGCAGATTCTTGTAGGTTGCGAGGTGGGGCCTGAATGGATCGGACTTGTTTGTCCAGTATATCCCACAGATGCTTGATTGGATTGAGATCTGGGGAATTTGGAGCACAAGTAAACACCTCAAATTCATTGATGTGCTCATCAAACCATTCCTGAACCAATTTTGCTTTGTGGCACAGTGCATTATCCTGCTGAAAGAGTCCACAGCCATCAGGGAATACAGTTTCCATGAAAGGGTGTACATGGTCTGCAACAATGCTTAGGTAGGTGGTATGTGTCAAAGTAACATCCACATGGATGGCAGGACCCAAGGTTTCCCGGCAGAACGTTGCTCAAAGCACGACACTGCCTCCGCCGGCTTTCCTTCTTCCCATAGTGCATCCTGGTGCCATGTGTTCCCCTGGTAAGTGATGCACACGCACCCGGCCATCCACGGGATGTAAAAGATAACTTGATTCATCAGACCAGTCCACCTTCTATTGCTCTGTGGTCCAGTTTTGATGCTCACATGCCCATTGTTGGCTCTTTAGGTGGTGCACAGGGGTCAGCATGGGCACCCTGACTGGTCCGCAGCTATGCAGCCCCATACGCAATAAACTGTGATGCACTGTGTATTCTGACACCTTTCTATCAGAACCAACATTAACTTCTTCAGCAATTTCAGCAACAGTAGCTCATCTGTTATATCGGACCACACGGACCAGCCTTCCCAGTGTGCATGAACGAGCCTTGGCCGTCCATGACCGTGTCGCCGGTTCACCACTGTTCCTTCCTTGGACCACTTTTGATTGATTCTGACCACAGCAGACCGTGAACACCCCACAAGAGCTGTGGTTTTGGAGATGCTCTGATCCAGTCGTCTAGACATCACAATTTGGTCCTTGTCAAACTCGCTCAAATCCTTACGCTTGCCCATTTTTCCTGCTTCTAACACATCAACTTTGAGGACAAAATGTTCACTTGCTGCCTAATATATCCCACCCACTAACAGGTGCCATGATGAGGAGACAATCAGTGTTATTCACCTCACCTCTCACTGCTCATGATGTTATATCTGATCGGTGTATATTATACATTATGCGGCATTTGAGTTAACTCCGGTGGGAAGATGGGACTTCATTGTTTTTGACCTCAGTTCATTCAATGAAGAAAGTGAGGGGGAAGAACAGAGATTTAGAAATTGCTTCTAAGAAAGATATTTAGAGAAATAGAAAAAAATATATTAACTGGAAAACTTGTTGCTTTAAAAAGATGAACTTGGGGGCCTTTATGTGGGAAAAGATCTTGTATCTCAACAAGGCTTTCCTGGCTAAATAATGGAGAAATAAAAACTTTAATGATTTATATATACTTTATTGCCAAAGATTTATGGACACCAGACCATCACAATCATATATGGTTCTTCCCCAAGCGTACCACAAAGTATAAAACACGATTGTACTCAAGTTCTAGATGATGAGGATATTATTTATGGTTACATCACTCCCTCAACACTAAAACATTTAGCTTCAGAATATTACAGATGTTTTATTTTATTAAAAGTCATAGAATGACTACAGAACACTGATCCTTATAGGAAAATGGTTTGGCCTTCACTAGCCAGGCACGGGCTATTATTCTCCATCATTCTTTAAAAATAAGCCTAGGAAAATTGTCAGCATTATTATTCCAAGTATTGAATAACAGTGAAGTTCCTTTTTTCAATAATCTGATAATGCTTTCCGTCTTTTACTGCAGAACTGACTTCTTTTAACTATTCATTCTTTTAACGCTTACTTTTAAAGTCATTTCATGAAACATGAGTGTACTTGGAGAAATGTTGAGCTGAAATGGTTTATACTTGTTTTCTTTAATCTTACTTGACTATTTCATATGCAGTTGATTTTTATTTCTTTTATTGGATATGCTCAGTTTTATTTTATTGTTTATTTGAAAGGTTAATTTTAAATTAGATGTTTTTTTTTCTCCTCTGCTCTATTCTATTATTTATTCTTTATCTCAGTGTCTAAAGTTTGAAAGCATCTATGATGTTTTATTAGTTTTTATTATTCATTCATTCATTGTCTACCGCTTATCCAATCTATTCTCGGGTCACGGGGAGCCTGTGCCTATCTCGGGCGTCATTGGGCATCAAGGCAGGATACACCCTGGACAGAGTGCCAACCCATCGCAGGGCACACAGACACACACTCTCATTCACTCACGCAATCACACACTACGGACAATTTAGAGATGCCAATCAACCTACAATGCATGTCTTTGGACTGGGGGAGGAAACCGAAGTACCCGGAGGAAACCCCCGAGGCACAGGGAGAACATGCAAACTCCACACACACATGGCAGAGGCGGGAATCGAACCCCTAACCTTGGAGGTGTGAGGCAAATGTGCTAACCACCAAGCCACCAAGCCACCGTGCCCCCCCCTGTTTTTATTATTATTATTAGTTATTATTATTATGTTTGATCAGACCAGTCTCCTGAGTAATTTTTCCTGCTGATTTTCAGTGTTTGCCCTCATTCTCACACAGATTTGTCTCAATTTCACACACACGAATTTGTACACATTTGTACGTCTTTCACTCTCTCTGGATCTGTTATGCATACATACAGTGGAAAACCTTCTATCAGTTTTTTCATAACCGCAAGTAAATATGCAAAGCCCCCTGCGTCCTTCTTGCTCATACGCTGTATGTTTTTGCTTGAAATACACCGATTCTATTTTTTATCCTTTTATTTCAAGGTTGTATCTAAAAGAATGAATGAGAGAATTTTATTATACTACATGTAAAGTCACAAACTGACATTGCCATTGCTTATATTTTCCCCCCACTGTATCTGCTTTTTCCAACTGAGGCCTTTATTAATTTTATACCAGAGCAGGGTTGCCATTTTGTAATTTTCTGACCACATACTGGACACAGGTGATGAACCTTAGTAGAAAACTGACAGATGATGTCAAAATCCCCAGTATGCTTCAGCACTCATTTTAGGTATCAGTAAAAAAAAAAAAAGATGTTTTTAATGAAGTTTAAAAATATATATATAAACCAGATAAATATAAAGATAGATGAGCTGCAGAGGTGACATCCAGGAATGGACTGTTTCAATGCTCAGGGCCAGCTATTAGGCACGGTCACTCCTAAACTTTAATCTGGACCTGGGAGCAGTTAAAAGCAGCCGCTCAGAAGATCTAAGAGACCTAGTAGAAGAGTGCTATTGTAACAGGTCTGTGAGGTATAGTGGAGCTACCCAATTTAACGATTTAAAAACAAACAATAAAAGCCTAAACTCTATTCTGAAGCACACCAGCAACCAACAGAGCACAGATAAAATAGCACGAATGTGCTCCTGCTTATGTGTACCTGTCGATAGCTTAGCAGCTCATTTTGGCCATCCAGTAAATGGGACAAGGCCATCTGACTCGCTCTATATATAGCCAATTGCAATAGTCAAGCTGAGACAAAGTATAAGAGAGAATGACCTTCTCAAGTCCATTACAGGTAAGAAAAGGCTGGACTTAAATAAAAAATAAAAAAAAAAGCTGGCTTTGACAACTGCATGTGTTTACTTATGAAATTTGAAAGTTGTGTTACATAATACAGCCATGTTCTGTACTTTATTCAAAGGAGCCAGGGTTAAAGTGAGAAGAAACGAGATTATCAGCTAGCTCAAATGTAATGTTCTCTGTTTTACTTTCATTAAGGCTTAAAATATTTAGACATCCAGCTCTTTACATCAGTTAGGCAAGCCACAAGAGAAGCTAAAGCATTGTTATTTTTCTGTTACAGTGGCAGAGAGATTTATATATTATCTGCATATCAATGAAAAGAAACACCATGTTTCCTATAACTTATACTATCACTACAATACTGTGCTTATGTTTTAAGCAATATATACAGTATAATTTCTAAGACACTGACAAATTGCAATAACAATGTTGTTTCCTTGCTTGTAAATGTATTTTGGAACTAGCAAAAGGTCTCTGGTGTACACCTCGGTGTCTGGACTCCATCGTCGCTCCTGGTTTTTAAAAAGTCTTGCCAGTGTATTGGGCATTATTGAGCATTATACCACAGCTTCCCAGCCAATGCCTCAACCCCAGCCACTGGATGCAGTGCCGGTCCCAAGCCCGGAAAAATGGGAAGGTTGCGTCAGGAATGGCATCCGGCGTAAAACATTTGCCAAGTTGTTGTGCGGACCAGTTGGTCCACTGTGGCGACCCCGAATAGGGAGCAGCCGAAAGCATTAAATAACTAACTATACCACAGCTCTTCTCAAATCTGATTGGTCAGGAGGTTTTGATTCCTTTTCTATAGAAGCAGCTATGACCGTAAATCTGTCTGCAAGCTAAATCACAAGTTTAGATAAGATTATTAATAAACTGATTAAAATGTGTGTAGTCACTGATATGGTGAAGTTTTCTTCTTTCTAAGAAGATGTTTATTTAACATTCATAAAAGGAGTCTCCAGTGTCGGTGCTTTGTTCTGGTCAGAGGTAAAGCTGTTTTTCAAAAGTTTCCCAAAAAGAGAGAGTGTTCAGGACAGAGGATTTTGCACTTTTTTTTTCCTTCTGGATGTCGATAGAACAGAAACCGAAAAGCTGCTAAGGGAATGATCGTTATTTATGCTATTTATTTATGTTCTATAGCATGTGATTTGTTTTAAGGATGTTCTACAACATTAAATGTAACTATAAACGGATAAAAATATGAAAATATTTTAATATGAATACAAATGCCGTTAGAAGAATATTGTTTTTTTGGATTGTTATAGGAAAAATAATGAGCTTTAGGGTGGTACAGATTCTCTGCATGGTCTCAGGCTACTCTGTCATTGATTGTTTCTTCTAACAGCATGAGTTTTCTTTCTTTCTCATGATAATCCATACGTTCTCAGTTTGTTGCTTGTGTGTATTGAGCTTCTCTGCCTCTACTCAGGTTTATGGCCATTGCATTTTCTTATTGCCTGTATACATGCCCACTCTTCCAATCCTGTGATTACTAGGAAAAGCCTTCATAAAAGATTCTTTGCTTGTTGCCTGCACTTCCCATACATTACTGATCGAATCCTTGAGAATCCCGTGGAGGTTGTTGCTTGAGATATACGATTGGTGTCTGTCCATTGTGTTTGCTGAAGGAATCTGATGAACATCTTCTTTATTGCAGTTTCAATTCTTGTCACCGGTGACCGAGTCCTTGATTCCCTCCTGTCTGGAGGGTTTTTTTTTTTTTTTTTCCTTCCCCCTTCACAGAAAGCTGATGAGATTGAAGCCGCTGAGCCAAACATGGTCTAAATCAATCACAGCAGAGTTCTAATATAATGTGTGTGATTAAAAAAGAACAATTTTGTGTTAATTGGGATAGTGATGAAAGGTTGTTCTAGCTTTTTTCTCAAGGTTGCACACCCCCATTTCTGGATTTAATTAAACTTTCTCGATTCAATTAGCTAAAGATTCATTTTGCTGTGTGTGAAGGGTCTAACAACCCTATAAGCCTTTGTGATTGAAAAGTTTAGCTTTAGCTTCCCCCCCCCCCCCCCTCTTCCTTGAAGGTACCCCCATGTTTCCTGGATTATGGCTGATCAAAGAGCTTCCACATTTCCGCTCTGACAGAACAAGCCTCTACAGACCTTACAGTCCTTCAGACCCTCCTCCCAAAATGCACTAAAGGTAAATGCTTTTGTGCTATCTTTCATACTCACTAATGCCACAATTTAGGATTAGATTGAACTGTACTTAGTATAGGAGTAAAAGGCAATGATGCTTTGAGAACCAAATAGACTGAGTAGGAATGCTTTCGGGCCTCATTCGTTGACCCTTTGACTCTTTGCTTTTGTTCTACCAGTTTATATCGAGGATTTATTCTGATTTGAACACACCCATTTGGTAATGACTTGTCAATGCTGTTTAACCAGTATGAGCTCCTTTAAAGTGTTGTGCGTTATTATCTGCCTTCAAACTCGGTCATTACCCAGTCATAAGTGTTTGCCTGAGGCAAGGAAACAGAGGGGTGTGGAACATGCGTTTGTGTGTGAGGGGTGAAGATTGTGCATTGTACAATAAGCCACCCACAGTGGCTTCCCAGGGTCCCTTGCGGCATTAAGGGGCCCACGTTTTGCAGAGTAACAAGCTGGTAATTCCTCCCAGTGCGATCAAAGACCTTCGCTCCAAATGAGCTCTTTATCCTCCCCTCCTTCACTCCTGCCTTTCCTGCCTCCCCGCCTCCCCTTTCTCCTGCCTCCCCTCCTCCCCTTTCTCCTGCCTCATTCCTCAATTCTACATAATCCCACCAGCCACAGCTCTCATTATTTCACACCCTACTGAGCACGTAGCCAGTGTAAGCGGCCCTTTCGCGCTGATCAATGTTCAGTCTTGTGGTATATTTGAAGAGCACGGTTTTGGGCCTGCCAATCAAACTGGAAGCATCCATTGTTCATCCCTGTCTCCTTTCAGTCCCTACTTCCTGCCATCCAGCACAAAGACGTAAGCGTACAGTTCAGTGTTTCCTTGTCATTCCTCCTCAATCTTGCACACTACTGGATATGAAATGTCACATTTATAAAAAGAGGAAGCTCCAAACTGTAAAAAAATATTATCCGGTGACTACACAAATAGTTGCACTTCACTAAAGTTGCAGAGAGGTAGCATGTATAAATATGGAAAAGTTTTTTTTTTTTTTTTTAAGTGACAGTTTTTCTCAGGGCTACAAAGATAATCATATTTTAATTATAATCATGATTCTTGCCTTTTTTTGATTGAATGGAGCTATGAACTCACTGAAGGCTGGGAGACAGACTAACGCCTGAAGCTCCATCTTCCTCCTAGTTAACTGCCTCTAAATTCCTATCTCATTTCTTTGATCATTTCTCATAACAGAATTTCTGCATTTCCCCCCGCTCCCTCAATCTCCTCTCAAATATTCAACAACTCCTACCCAAGACACTTTAATGGGAGTTCTGCTGTCTTGTGCAATGCAGAAGCTGGCCAGAACTCCAGCCTACATGCTCTGAGTTCATCCTCCATTAGCAATCTTTTAGACTTAATTCCATTCTATTTGATATATGTAGATAGACAATAGATATTGTCACAAAGCAGCTTTGAGAAAGCCAGAGGAGACGGTAGCAATAGAAAGACATTAAAAAGCAGCCTTGAGAACAGAGAGATTCAAAACAGAAGCCTTCCTCATCTGTCTGGCACTTGATATTGTGATTATAATAACACAAGACATGAAGACATGGATTTCACTTGCAAAATAAAATATAATGTGCTTCATATTGGTGGGTTTATATAAAGTTTGGTTAAAGTGAAATATCAGTTTTATTGATGCTGGTGCATTCAATTGCAAGATACTCACTCCCGTGCCTTAGCTGTCTGTTTGGTTGCATATTTGCTGCATTTATCCTTTTATTTGAGTCTAGCTGTATTTACGGAAACCTGGTTGCAGAGAAGGTGGTGGATTCAAGAATGTCACAATACAGAGTACAGCGAAATTAGAGCGGTGCAATTCACATATAATGTGGTGCAAACTATACAACCATTTTAACAAAAGGAATAATGAATAAAGAAACAACTGTAGTCAAGGTAATAGTAATAAATAAGTCAATTATTGTTATGATGTATATGGTATAAATAAGTATATATATATATATATATATATATATGTGTGTGTGTGTATGTATGTGTATATATATACATACATATATATATATATAAAGTTATTGCCCAATAGTTGAACATAGGGATTTGAGAGTCACAAGATGTAAACATGTCAAATAACAGAATATTAAGTGCAGCAGAATGTAAACATACTGAGTAATATATGAATAGACACATACTGAGGTATACAGGAACTTATAAGTTTGGTGAATAAAAATGTATTCCTTTCTGAGCTTGTGCTGCTGTCTGTTCTTATACTTTCTCACCCTTTTCATATTGATTTCCTGTTCGGTTTCCCAACATCATGTTTGTATGTGGATTGGTTACTGTAAATTACCCCTAGATGTAAACGGGTGTTTGTGTACGATGCCTGGCGACGGATTCGAGTGCATTCTCTCCTCACACTCAGTGTTTCTGGGACTGGCTCCGGATCCATCACAACCCTGATTAGGATAAAAAGAAGATAAATGAATGAATAATGGTGTTTATATTTAGAATTTAAAAGATTAACACGACTAAGGCACATAATTCGTTCATTTTGAAGATTAGAAATGAAAGGCAATGAAGAGTTATACTGTATGGTTTTAAAATAAAGTGTAGTAAGCTATTTTGTTCACACCTGGATGTCAGCTTGGGGGACATGGTGTATCACTCTTCTAAAGTCTGAATGGCAAGAAGACTTCATTCTTCTGCAAAGGTCTTAAGATCTATCTTTACACATAGTGTCTGGAATTACACTCCTGTGAGCAATAATGCCATAACTAGCATTAGCATTAGTCTCTAGTCTTTCCGGTTATGAATCATTAATGTTTTAAAACCATTGTCTCATTGTGCTTTCAGTCGTTTACTGCTATTAATCAGTAATAATCTTTTAGTCGTTGTCATGCAGCTCTGTTCTATCTTGTTAAAGGTTATATCTTGATGGCTTTGTGTACCTCAGCACAGCAGAGACCAGAGTGCCTCAGTGAATACTGAAAATCCAGTCAGAAAGAAAGCTGACAGAAAAAAGCATAGCAGTACAACAGCCTGAAGGGCCTTTGAGACTGCCAGCCAGGCTACTGCCCATAAAAGGAGACTGGTGCATGCTGGGATGGCAGATGATACCTTCCTTCATTCTGTCCTTGAATATCCATCACACTCCCACTCCATCTGCGTTTTCCTCTGCTAATGCGCAGCTTATGCATAAAAAAAACATAAATCAGTTATGTATTTTGTCAATTAGGCATTCAGAAAACCCAAAACCAGGATGATTTAAAAGATGTAGTTCTCTGTAAGATGTAAGGGTTTGTCGCAGATTTATCAGGGGATGAAGATTTGCAAGGGGGAAAAAAATCAACCATAGAAAGAGTCGGGTCACTTTAGGAAGCAGCTGTGCCGTGAAAGATAAGCTTTCCGCTCTGTCTCTTCTCTCGTTCCCACTGGATTCTTGTTCAGTTTTCTGTCTTATCTCGGCAATGCTCGCCGGGCAGCTCTATTGCTAGGTTGCATTGGAAAAAAACACTAGATGAGATGATTCATCAGCTGATTAATGATGAACATGGAGGATATGTAGGTACGATCTCAGACACTCCCCATCAACTGCTGGAGTGTTCAGTGAAGTGTCCTGATATACAAGCGAATAAACAGCTGTGTCCTCTGCATGGCCTCCACAATATCCACTGGCTGTTTGACGTGAGAGAAGCGTGCAGGGAAGAGTGCCAAATTTCAATCAACTTGCCAAGCCTAAGACCTTGCATTTCATTTCTGCATCAGTGCCACATTTCTCTCTCTCTCTCTCTCTCTCTCTCTCTCTCTCTCTCTCTCTCTCTCTCTCTCTCTCTCCCCACTCTCCATCTTTTCCTGCGCAGCTTTTTCTGTTCAACTCAGAAAAACGAAATGAGCAGAACTGACAAGGTTATATCACCTTCGCAAATAGCTCAGACCTCTTTTTTTTATCACCTGCTCCTCCCTCACTCCTTTCCCACATTCTGTTCCTCTCTTCCGGTCTGTTTTCCAATTCCTTCTCTCCTCTATCCGGAAGCGATAGGTCATCTCACGTCTCTATTTTCCCCCCGCCACACAAATGTCATTTACTGAAAGTCAGCCACTAATAAGACTAATAGAGCTTCAGAACTGATTAAGTCAATACCAACCTTGACATTAAGGTTTAATGTGAGCTAATGGGCTGGTACGATGGGCAGCACTTACAATAAATGCATTTGTCACATGCTGAAAATGCCAGTTAGATCCTAAAGGCCTCCTGTTTATAGCCTGGTCATCATTATTTAATGAGATGCTGAGCAGGTCAGTTTTCTGTTGAGGACTCCATCCATTTATAGTCGTGAAGGCTGTGGAAGATTTTATATACCGTTAGACTGAACAGCATAGCATCCAGATTACATATATAATGTTGACATGCAGAGCTGCATGAATATTATGGGATTTTCATCCTCTAATGCAGGATAATTAACTTACATATTTACGGACTAATGATCTGTTAAAGGGTTACTGTGCCTCACTGATACTAATTCAGTCTCTTTTAAAAATGACATGGGGGCAGAAGTAAAAAGTTACATATTGCAGTTACAATAGTTATATATATACACCAATCAGGCATAACATTATGACTAATATGGTGTTGGTCGCACTTTTGCTGCCAAAACAGCCCTAACCCATTGAGGCATGGACTCCACTAGATCCCTGATGGTGTGCTGTTGTATCTGGCACCAAGATGTTAGCAGCAGATTCTTTGACTCCTGGAAGTTGTGAGGTGGGACGTCCATGGGCCCCAGCTCGCAACTTACAGGACTTAAAGGATACTTACAAGACTTAAAGGACTTACAGGACTGGGAACACCCCACAAGATCTGCAGTTTTGGAGATGCTCTGATCCAGTCGTCTAGCCATCACAATTTGGCCATTGTCAAACTCGCTCAAATCCTTACGCTTGCCCATTTTTCCTGCTTCTAACACATCAACTTTGAGGATGAAATGTTCACTTGCTATCTAATATATCCCACCCACTAACAGGTGCCATGAGGAGGAGATACTCAGTGTTATTCACTTCACTTTTCACTGCTCATAATGTTATGCCTGATCGGTGTATTTCTCGAATTTCTACTCACTGGGTTTCACCATAGTGTCACAAATGAGAACCCAAGGTTGGATGCAAATGCAGAAGTGTTGAATAGCCAAGACTCGGGGAAAACTAAAGATAAACACTAATTAACATAACCAACAGCCATGTTAAGAACAAGGGAGAAACAGACTAAATAGCCCAGGGTGAACAGGGCAAACAGGGATGTCAGAGCGGAAATTAAAAAAAAAAAAGCAAAGGTCAAGACTGGAAAAATAGCTAGGAATACAGAAATATATTCATCAAGGGTTATTAGGTTCTCATCCTAGCCAATGTTTGACAGCTAACATTTTAACCTTAGCCAATGTTTTCCTCCATCGCTTAGTTCCTTACTGAAAATGCCAATTATTTTCTGTTATTAACTTAATTCAACATGCGATTCAATGTAGTTGCCTCTTTTTAATCTGTGAATCTTTCTTGTGCTTTTATTTTCAGATATTTTTTGTCCACTTCAGAGTTTTCCACTTTATGTATTTGCAGCTGTACTTCAACCTTTTACTGATCATTTATCTAGATGAATAAATGCACTTTTACTAGAATAAAAAAAATATCAGTACTTTTCCCACTCATTTGCAGTGACGGATGTGCATCATTGCAGCTACTTTGTGAGTGAAGCTGTGAATGAGGCACTCTGAGTGTCATTCTTATCTTTCCTAGCATTCCTCGGATATCAAAAGAATCCAAATGAAAGGTAATTTGCCGTATTTCTTGTTAATTGCTTGCATTCAGGACCCCATAATCCTCTCAACAGACTTTAAAGAGTGCTTCCTAAATGTTAAGGCCTAAGCTGAATCTATGTGCAGGCAGGTTCATGAAAAGATAAGATTTAAGGTGTCAGGTGTTTGTGGTGCTGCAGATCATACAGCCTCAGGTATTTTGCTTTATCAGAAGAAAGCTTTCATGTGATTTGGAGCTGTCTGGCATTTCAAGGCTGCATTTAGAGATAACAAGAACTAAATAAAACATTTTTTGAGGATGAACACAAGAAGAATATTTTTCGACTGTGAGTTACGCCAAAGTATGCTGGCTTTTTAGCCGCATTAAGATTAATGTTTATATTAATCATATGCACATCGCATTATAGTTGTGTACTATAATACAATGTAAAAATGGAATATCACTCACTTACCTCAAAGCACTACTCGACTGATCTCTCAGGGTACAAGGAGCTTACGCATCAGGACTCTTCTCTGTTCTGGTACCTGGGCGGTGGAATGAACTCCTAAAACAGCTGAGTCACTGACTGTCTTCAAGCAATGTCTAAAGACCTATGCTTCCTGAAGTACATAAGCCAGCACAAAAAATGTTTTAAAAGTTGTGCTTTTCTTGCTGTATTTCCTGCCAACAGAGCTTTAGACTGATGTTATTCTTAGTCTGTGATCTAGTGAACCAGTATTGGTGTATTAACTGATAGAGGCTTCTGTAAGTCACTCTGGATAAGGACATCCACCAAAAACAAATGTATTGTAAATGTGTACCATCACAAACAATATCGTTATGATTAAACTGACATACTGTATATCAAATCAGGTCAGTCATTCGTATGTGGATTTCCTGTGGAATAACTGGCTTGGCTTTCTCCCATATCTTGATCTGTATGAACTTGTAACACTAGATTGGCTCTTGGTGTAAATAAGGGTATGAATATGTGTGTGTGTGTGTATCCCATCCAGGGTGCATTCCTGCTGGGTATTCCTGCTGATATAGGCTATAATAGTATATCACACACACACACACACACACACACACATGTATGTATGTATGTATGTATGTATGTGTATATATATATATATATGTATGTATGTATGTGTATATATATATATATATATATATATATATATATATATATATATATATATATATATATATATATATATATATATATATATATATAAACTCCAGTTCAGTGAAGTGATGGATAATCAAGTCACAATGGCATCTGTCTGTTTTAATAAGCAGATCAACATGCTTGTTTCCTTCATTTGCCTAGGTTAAGAGATTGGCTGAGAGAGCAGGAAGAAAACACTTCATATATGATAAACAGAGATGCTGAATATTTATTTGTAGTGATATCTATCTCAAATATGTGAGGTTATCAATCATCTGCTTTGAAATTGATGTAAAGTGATAAATGGCATCTACTAAATATCACTAAATAAAACTAAATCACTGTTTTAACCCTGATCATTACTTGGGGGAATTGTTCCTCACATAAAGCCATATATGATTTATTATAACCGGTATCTTTAATGATTGTAGTGAAATTGAAAAACTGAAAATGTGTACCTCGTCTTGTGCACAAGTGCTACTCATCTCACACAGACAAGCTGGAAAACACAATTACAGACATCAAAACTGAGTGAAGGTACAAAACCTATTGTGTAATAATGGCAAGAAAAAAAGCATCAGGAGTTATATCATGTAGCTGCAAGCAGAATGTGCCCCATATACTGTAAATGACAGCAATATCACAAAAGCAAATGTTGTTCCCTGTGCAAATAAAGGCAAAATGTGTTTCCCCTTTTCATATATACACTGTCACTATGAATCATTGTGGCATGATAGTATGTAGGCTGCTATTGGTATGGAAAATCACAATATCAGCCTTGATATTACTTTATATTAGAATGAACTTATTTTCTTTTCAAACTGTATCAATCTACATATAAACTGTACACACACATTATATATATATATATATATATATATATATATATATATATATATATATATATATATATATATATATATATATATATACATACAGGTGCATCTCAATAAATTAGTTATTAATTAATTATTAATAAACTAATTGTCGTGGAAAAGTTCATTTATTTCAGTAATTCAACTCAAATTGTGAAACTCGTGTATTAAATAAATTCAGTGCACACAGACTGAAGTAGTTTAAGTCTTTGGTTCTTTTAATTGTGATGATTTTGGCTCACATTTAACAAAAACCCACCAATTCACTCTCTCAACAAATTAGAATATGGTGACATGCCAATCAGCTAATCAACTCAAAACACCTGCAAACGTTTCCTGAGCCTTCAAAATGGTCTCTCAGTTTGGTTCACTAGGCTACACAATCATGGGGAAGACTGCTGATCTGACAGTTGTCCAGAAGACAATCATTGACACCCTTCACAAGGAGGATAAGCCACAAACATTCATTGCCAAAGAAGCTGGCTGTTCACAGAGTGCTGTATCCAAGCATGTTAACAGGAAGTTGAGTGGAAGGAAAAAGTGTGGAAGAAAAAGATGCACAACCAACCGAGAGAACCGCAGCCTTATGAGGATTGTCAAGCAAAATCCATTCAAGAATTTGAGTGAACTTCACAAGGAATGGACTGAGGCTGGGGTCAAGGCATCAAGAGCCACCACACACAGACGTGTCAAGGAACATGGCTACAGTTGTCGTATTCCTCTTGTTAAGCCCCTCCTGAACCACAGACAACGTCAGAGCCGTCTTACCTGGGCTAAGGAGAAGAAGAACTGGACTGTTGCTCAGTGGTCCAAAGTCCTCTTTTCAGATGAGAGCAAGTTTTGTATTTCATTTGGAAACCAAGGTCCTAGAGTCTGGAGGAAGGGTGGAGAAGCTCATAGCCCAGTTTTCTTGAAGTCCAGTGTTAAGTTTCCACAGTCTGTGATGATTTGGGGTGCAATGTCATCTGCTGGTGTTGGTCCACTGTGTTTTTTGAAAAAGTCACTGCACCTGTTTACCAAGAAATTTTGGAGCACTTCATGCTTCCTTCTGCTGACCAGCTTTTTGAAGATGCTGATTTCATTTTCCAGCAGGATTTGGCACGTGCCCACACTGCCAAAAACACCAAAAGTTGGTTAAATGACCATGGTGTTGGTGTGCTTGACTGGCCAGCAAACTCACCAGATCTGAACCCCATAGAGAACCTATGGGGTATTGTCAAGAGGTAAATGAGAACCAAGAGACCAAAAAATGCAGATGAGCTGAAGGCCACTGTGAAAGAAACCTGGGCTTCCATACCACCTCAGCAGTGCCACAAACTGATCACCTCCATGCCATGCCGAATTGAGGCAGTAATTAAAGCAAAAGGAGCCCCTAGCAAGTATTGAGTACATGTACAGTAAATGAACATACTTTCCAGAAGGCCAACAATTCACTAAAAATGTTTTTTTTACTTATGTTTTATGTTTGTTTTTACTTATGAAGTATTCTAATTTGTTGAGAGAGGGAATTGGTGGGTTTTTGTTAAATGTGAGCCAAAATCATCACAATTAAAAGAACCAAAGACTTAAACTACTTCACTCTGTGTGCACTGAATTTATTTAATACACGAGTTTCACAATTTGAGTTGAATTACTGAAATAAATGAACTTTTCCACGACATTCTAATTTATTGAGATGCACCTGTGTGTGTGTATGTATATATATATATATATATATATATATATATATATATATATATATATATATATATATATATATATATATACACACACACACCGACTAGGCATAACATTATGACCACCTGCCTAATATTGTGTTGGTCCCCCTTTTGCTGCTAAAACAGCCCTGACCCATCATGCACTGTGTTTTCTGACACAGTGATCAACAGTAGCTCGTCTGTTGGATCGGATCACATGGGCCAAGCCTTCACTCCCCACAAGCATCCGTGAGCCTTGGCCACCCATGACCCTGTCACCGGTTCACCACTGTTCCTTCTTTGGACCACTTTTGATAGATACTGACCACTGCAGACTGGGAACACCCCACAAGAGCTGCAGTTTTGGAGATGTTCTGATCCAGGCGTCTAGCCATCACAGTTTGGCTCTTGTCAAACTCGCTCAAATCCTTACGCTTGCCCATTTTTCCTGCTTCTAACACATCAACTTTGAGGACAAAATGTTCACTTGCTGTCTAATATATCCCACCCACTAACAGGTCATCATAATGTTATGCCTGATGCCTGTGTGAGTGTGTGAGCGTGTGTGTGCCTGTGTATATATATATTATATATATATATATATATATATATATATATATATATATATATACAGGCACACACACGCTCACACACTCACACACACGCTCACCCAAACACACACAGATGCCCAATTGCTCTATGATGGGAATCCGATCTCTCCACCCAGTCCCTTTCTCTAAGCCCCTCCCACTCTCGGTTCTACCCCGCCCCCTGTCTCCGGCCCTGCTTGCGCTGCTGGCCCACTGAGAGAGCCCCTTCCTGCCCGCTAAACTAAACTTACCCTTCAGGGGGAAACGGAGAAACTGCAATACACGCGAATATCTGAGACACTGCTGGAAACCGAGGAACTTTTTACAGATCACCCCGACGTGTTTGGCCCGCAGCGGGGTGAAGCAAAGGCCGGCCGAAACAGAAAGTAGGATGTGGGTCTGGTACCTCCTGCTCGGGTCGGGAACGGGCAGCAGCTCGGTCGGTAAGTTTCGGTGTTAAAGCCCCGCAAGGCCACACGGGCTGTAAACGTGCTGCTTTGTAGCGAGAGAACTTCTGCACCGTCGCGCAATGAAATGTGAATGAAATGACTGAAAACATTTGCACAGCTGCACTGGTGTTGCACTTTTGTTGCGTTTAACGTTACTAACTTCCAAACAGCGTGTCGTTAAAACCCACTGCCAGTGCAGGCGTGTCAAAACAGCAGGATAACGTCAATAAATGTGCCGTAACGTTACTCTTAAACTACTTGTGAGGAAGACACTGATGAAGCGGCGTGATCGTCATACACTGCGTGTCCCTCTGCAGGTCGCTCAGACGTTTTCGGGGTTTTTAACTTTACACGTTTCCGAAACGGGAGCTTGTTTTGCGATACGCTGTTTGTAGAGTAAAAACAAACAGGGCTCGAGTTAGGGAAAGGTAATATGTTTAAAGAAAAAACAAAACAGTCATGTTGTGATATTTGCATGCATTTTCTCGGTGTGTGATATGTGTCACGATATTTACTCGCAAAGACCAGAAAAACAGGGGAACTACTTTAAAACAAATATGAAAGTTTCAGTGACATTTACACATAGAAATAACCGCAATGGAGAAAGATGGGGCTTAAACACAACGCAGTGCTGCTGGATTCTGGATTCTGATTGGTCGGTGAAAGTGTTGATTAATTTTCTATAGCGGTTGCTTTGAAAGTAGTTCCGGCTGCAGGGCAAATCACGGGTTACTATTAATGCGCTTGTTCTAATACATTGTTGTTTCTGTAAGATGACATGTGGTGGTTTAAATAAAATGAAAGAAAAGTCAACAAAAATGCCAGTCATTGATATTGTCCAGCTTCATACTTAGATGAGACTTCATAGAGTGGTAACAACTGTTTTGCATGGTGCCACATCACACCGGTCCGTCACTTATTATTTTCCAAAAACAACACAGCTGACTGTGAATAATAATGGAGGTGGTTATAATGTAGACCTACACTTAAGGGGAAAATTGATGCGTTTTTGCTGCTTCTTTGGATGATTAAGATTTACAGCTTTTTAAAGAGGTTATGCTTGGATCCCTTTCTGAATGAAGGAGAGTCCCTCTGAAGGACAAACTAAAGAGCCATGTTTCATATATTTTCTGTTTTAAACCGTATATATATTGAGCAAACCTAGATACATGCCAAGTTGTGTACGATTTTGTTTTCATAGTCAGAGAATTTAGCAGCAGATGTGTGATTCAAGCCAGCTAAGCATCCTATATGTCTTTAAAAATGTTTACCCTCAAATGAATATGCTTTCAAACAACAAAAAGCAAGCCACTTTTTAATCCAGAGCTGCATGTCTGTTGCACAGAGACACTATGGAGTCCTGTGAATATAAGAACTCGTAAGTGGTTATAAGAAGTAAATGGTTTATGAGTTTTTGAGAAGGAAAGAATGCTCCAAAAATCCTTCCACTTAATCTCAATTTATTTCTTATCCACATCCAACATGACAGATCTCACTCCTCACACAGCATGCTTACACGTACATGAAAATACAGTCACTGCAACAACAAAAAAAAACCCCCAAACAAACAGGTTTTTCCGGGGAATCATTCAGTGATCAGATATGCATTATTAGTCGTGTTAGCAGTAATGACACTATTACTGAAGCCACAACTAACTCTGCTGAATTCTTATTTCTGATTTGGTCAGAAGTTGATTTATTTTCCTCTAACAGAAGCTCTGAAAATAGTCCCAGCTGCAGAGATTAAGTATATATTAATGCTCTTGAATCTTTCTAATAGTACCTACTTATACAGGGACAAATTAGACAGCATATGTAATTGGTGATACGAGGAAGTGTTCTGTTTCTCCAGCGTCAGCACTTCGTAACAGAGCTAAAGCTGTAAACACAGAAGAGAGGCAGCTAGAATGAAAGGAACTAACAGGAGCAAACTTTTTTGTGGACCTTCCTCAATTATAAATGTAACTAAAAATGGATAAATGTCATGATTGCGAGTGGACATGCTTTTTTAGGAATTATAAATCACATCGACTGACTGATTAAAGGTTAAATGATTGCTCAGAAGTCATCTCTGTCTTCCACTTTATTGAGGGGTGGAGTGATGGGGTACTTATTTGGAAGTGTTTACTGTAGCAAACTGCACATAATGCTGCCCTGGGTTTTTATCCAGAGACAGATGTGTGTTGTATCCTAACATTTATCTCCACATTCCTGCAGAAAAACAAGCAGAAATCAGATTAACTGTATACATGCAGCAACTAATCATCAGGTTTATGGTAATCTGTTAACTTCTTAATGCCGATTTACGGTATTGTAGAGTGCTGTTTAGATGATCATTCGATTAATCTGATAACTACAGAGGCCAGATTATTAGTGTACATGAAAACATGTTGAGTCTCCTCAGAGAGATGAACTCCAGAACAACGCACAGCTCGAGTTATAACATAGTGAAAACAGTAGTTTTTTTAATTTTTGTTTCTTCTCTCTCTCTCTCTCTCTCTCTCTCTCTCTCTCTCTCTCTCTCTCTCTCCCCATCTCTCTCTCACAAACACACACACACACACACACACACACACACACACACACCCCCTTATCTTTTGGTTACTTTTGCTTCTTTGTATCTAATTTTATATTAATTTATTCTGTTTTATTTAAAGCTATTAGTAGTTAATTGTCCATTATTTCTTAATAGTCTGTGTAGTTGTCTGTCATAAGTGTGTGCGTTATCTCACCAAGTACGTTTATCTCCTCGTACATACACCATCAGTAACATGTATAACGATCTCTAAGTCACTTGGCAAAATAAAGAGCTTCTGAACAGTTAGGTAGGATCTTAGCTCGGTTACTGCAGCGGCCCAGTTCTTTCCTCGCCGTGAGTCTGTTCAAGGGCATTTCCACACTTCTGTCAGTTAATCCTGAGCTCATTTAGTATCTATATTAAGAATCATGCCAGAGTTACGTTTGCCAGATGAGACCACGTGACCTGACTGTACACTTTTAGGGACATGGAAAATCTTTGTCATCATGTTGTTAGTCAGCAGTGCATGCTCTGCAACATTGGACTTGAATCCAGCTGTATTTCCCATGGTCCATGGTGCAACTGTATCCCAAAGTCAGCTAGATGTATTTGATATTCTGAGTAAATTCATTCATTCATTCATTGTCTACCGCTTATCCGGTCTATTCTCGGGTCACGGGGAGCCTGTGCCTATCTCAGGCGTCATCGGGCAACAAGGCAGGATACACCCTGGACGGAGTGCCAACCCATCGCAGGGCACACACACACTCTCATTCACCCACAAAATCACACACAACGGACAATTTAGAGATGCCAATCAACCTACAATGCATGTCTTTGGACCAGGGGAGGAAACCGGAGTACCCGGAGGAAACCCCCGAGGCACAGGGAGAACATGCAAACTCCACACACACACATGGCAGAGGCGGGAATCGAACCCCCAACCCTGGAGGTGTGAGGCAAACGTGCTAACCACCAAGCCACCGTACCCCCCCTGAGTAAATTGTAAAAAAAAAAAAAAAAAAAAAAAAAAAGTAATAGAAATATTTTATGGTAATCAAGACATTATGACATCATCTGTCCAGAGAAGTAGCTTTTTATTGAGTGCTAATACATTTTCAGCCTTCATAGTGATGTATTTCATTATAAATTTACACACCGTTATTGACTGAGGGGACAGTAGGCTGGTAAAAGGTTAGCCATCTTGGTGTACAGTGTCACTGGTGCCTGGAATCGAATGGAGTGGTGTCTGATTGGGTCCGATCAGCATGGCTTGGCAGGGTGATATCCAAACCCCTGGTCTTGACAGAACTGAAAGTCATCCGTGTTAGCACCGTCACACAGTCTATCACATATTCCCCTTAATATTCACCAAGCCATTTGCCTAAGAGGCATGTATTTCTGTGGGATGTCGTTTCCATTTGAACACCAGATGAAAGGAATCTGTAGTTTTACAGATCTCTCACGCAAAAAAAGAAAAAGCTTTGCACAGTAAATTCCTCAAGAATAATGGGTTAAGGGTTAAATTTGCCTCTAGGACACTCAATGCTATAAAAGGATTGAATAGCGTTTTTGTTTGCTCAAAATGCATTTCTGACCTTAAGGTAATCGGTGTGATGTTTGATGTCTGTTCAAAGACACCAAACTTGTCTAATAGCTTTTAAAAGACGCCAACGTTTGCTTCCCTCTCCTTGGATTTGCGAATGCGCCCAGAGTCATTTCGCGGTTGCTGTTTGCTCAGAGCTGCTATTAGCATTTCAATTTGAAGAGTGCAATGCCGCTTATTATAATCTCCCCATCACGTTGCCTAAAACACAACGTTCTAAAAGCCGCAGGCGTTTTAAGGGTCACAGACGACCGTGTGAGGTGATCTAATCCACAAGGCTGTGTATTGTTTTTAGTGAGAAATCTCTGTGCATTGTGTTTTCTGTTGTGTCTGGTGTGTGTGTGTGTGTGTGGTGCATTGTGTAAAATGTGCACACTCAGTGTTCAGACTTCAGAATTTAAGAGATTGAACTGACCCTCATGGAAACCTTGGAGTCTTTTATTCATTTATTTTTTGGTATTAATAAGGTGATGTTAGTTTTGCACTCAGCGTTGCACCTGCATGGTTAGTTGAACAGAGTTAATATAAATATGAATGAAAAATCCCCCTGTCTGCAGCATCACTCGCTCCACTCACCTTTCACACTCCAAAAGCAAGGGAGTTGATGTTCATCGTATATGGAGACTTTACTACTTTATACTATTTCATATAGTTATAGCCAGACTAACAAATCTCCGCCTGGGACAAACAAATGCGGTAGAAAAATGTGGAGTCTGGTATTCAGACTATAATAGGATTGTTCCGTAAATTGCTGTTTGCTGTGTTCTTATTGCTTATATGCCGTGTGTGGATTAATGACGAGGTTATTCATGCTCAAGGTAACCATTATAGTTGTTTATAACTGTGCTACACCACCAAGCGTCTTTTATAAAAGGTCTCAGACTTTGTTCTTTAAAAGAATGATATCTGCAGAGGAAAAATAAATGTGGGCTCCAGTGAAAGATGACAAGAAGCGATAAAATCCTCATTCCTCATTCAATCCCAGCAGAGCCTGAACTCTTGTAATGTATATTAATGTGTCATTGATGTGTTGCATTAATCCATAGAGTCAAGGGCAAGCAGAAGCAATTAAGGCAGAGATCTGATAGTAGAAAATGTGTGCTTATTGAATTTGTATTGACCAAAGCTGCACTGTGAGGTAAGCTTAAAAGGGCAGGCCTTTAAGGTTGGCAGATGAGTCTGACATCGAACCAGCACGCTGTAGAACATCACTAACTGCCTCATACTCAAGAATGACTAGACGATTCACACACGCTGTGTGCAAAAGGATTTCATCTGTTTGTAGATGTTGGCCTTCCCTACTCTTTGGAGTGTTAATGTGTAATGTTTAAATAGTGAGCTTTGCACTTTTACACAGTTTGCGCCAGAGAAAAATTGATGCTTTTGGTTTATTTACTATTTGGTTTGATGAAATTTCACACTGTGAGCAATTATTGTAAAAAAAAAACAAAAAAAAAACCCAACCAAACAAAACACGCTTTTGTTGCAGGATGTTGTGGCTCACAAACCTCGTGCGTATTTCAGAAAAGGGTAAATGTATTTTTGGCATGTGACATTAGGAATGAGAAAATATCACCCGGGCATGAAGAACACAGAGCCAACAGTAAATACTGCAGGTTGGATTAGCAGCTCGCGTCTACAAATAATGCTGCCTTTATCCAACAGTACATGGCAGTTGTGGCTCATGTTATGCATTTGAGTCGGTTCAGCTTCAGATCGCTTTCTCACTGCAATCAAACCAAACTAGAATGCATCTGGAACCAAAACAAGACCTTGCTAAGAGCCTAGGTGTGTCCCAAATCACACACTCATGCACTATTCGACCACGGTTTGTAATATAAATAGAGTGAGTAGTGTGTTCACACTGAAAACCTCAATAAGAAGACTATATGTACCGGGACGATGCACTTATTCAATCAGAAGAAACTGAGTGTGGCATGGTGGAAACTTTATGCACTCAAAGAAGTTAAAAAACATTAGTGTTCCATTTGAAGCAATACGACCCTTCTAAAATCCATACACTGGATGGCAGCGTACATAATGCATAGCTTAAGTGCATGTAAGTGTTTAGCACGTCGTTCTGACTGTCAGAGCGGTTGTTTCGGTTGTTTGACATACCTATTGTTGCCTTTCAATCACATTGCGTGTCAATTCAGACATTTCTCACTCTTGTAGTAGCTTTCTGACTTTGCAGGGAACACTAAGGGAACCTGTTTGTTTGGATTTTGGGTTCAACCCAAAAAATGCCCAAGCTCTCTTCTTCCCAAGCTCAGATTGACATTCCAGATTCATACGATGGTTCGGTTTTCTCCGTGTGTAAAAGCCACAGAGCCTGAGAGCTGTGTGTCAGGAGATAGAGATCCTCAATCACACTGCCTCGGCAGCACAGCGAAGGTTCCCATATCCGTGACCCTGAACATAAACACTGTATTGACTTTGCTGTCAATTTTCTAAGTTCTGTGAAATCCCACGAGTGAGAGCCGATCAGCTCTGTTTTGGCAGCGCTGACTCTTGAAGTGTCTTATTGTTGTTTTGACATTCTAAAAGGGCATTTTATGTATTTCAGCTTTGCGCAGAAATCACTGAGCCCTTAGGCTGCGCATGCTGATTTGAGTCCAGCTGCGTGCTTCAGCCGCATGAAAAGCTTAGAGAGAAAGGACGGGCCTCTGACTTTCTCATAGGAATAATGCGAATAAATCCGGGCTTGTAGGATGCCTTGGCTGGAAGTGAACCTAGTGGGCTTTTCTACGAAGCACAGCGGTCGTCTTCCTCCTTTAGTCGTAGTGCTGTTTGTGGGATCGAGCTTGGGATTTGGACGAAGCCGTTTTCCCAGCAGCAGCGAGCAGCAGTGTGTGTGTGGGAGGATCGGGATTGTTCATCCATCTCTGTTGCGCTGCAAATGCTTTTTATAAAAAGTTAGTGGAGCTATTGAACTTCTTTCTCTTTTTCTCTCCTCTCTTATTTATCATTTGTCTTTAGCAAAGTGTGTGCTCATGCTGCACATAGAGTGGAGGAGAGCGGATAGGGTAGTGTGCCACATAATTGGGCTTCCTGCTGTTGCCCCCGTCAGCATTCGCTCACTATGTGGAGATACACCATGTGTGAGCATGCAAAAAAAAAAAAAATCTGAAATTGCTCTCCTGCTCCACATACAGCAGATTGTGAGCTGAGTTAATCAGGCAGATAAAATCACTGGCAAGTGTGCTGCTGCTTTTCTAAAGGGAAACAACATAAGATCTTTTTACAGTGTACTCATCATGTGATGAGCAGAGGACTTTACTCTTTATTACACTGCTGGTTTTAAAAAGCTCTTATTATTTGGACAACACATGTGTGTTTAATTTATCTGTTGATACTTAAAATTGTCTAGCTTATACTGTATGGCCAATATAGTGTGAACCATTGCACCCGTATGTGCTGGCCGAACATACCATTTTAGATTTATTTCCCCCTGTGCTGTTATTATATCCTCCAGGCTTCTGGGAAGGCTGTGGAGTTGTCTTCAGCCACAAGAGCATTAGTGAGGTCAGGAGCTGATGTTGGGTGAGGAGGCCTGGGTGAGGTGTTCAGTGGGGTTCAGGTCACAGTTCCGTGCAGGACACTCAAGTTCAAGGCAAATCGTGTCTTCCTTAACTGTGAATAAGTTAAGTTGTCTTTATTTGTCACATATACATTACTGAAGAGTGAAATTCTTTCTTCGCATATCCCTTCCTTGGGGTTGGGGTCAGCCATGATGCAGCACCCCAGGAGCAGGGTGGGTTGGGGGCCTTGCTCAAGGGTCCAATGGAGGCATGCTTGGCGGTGCTGTGGCTTGAACTCCAATCTTCCGGTCAGTGACCCAGAGCCTAAACCACTTGAGCTACCACAAACTGGTGTCCACAGTCGTTTGGCCATATAATGTGTAAATTGTGAATTTGCATCAGAATCTGTTTTAGAATCATGGTCCTGAGTTCCACCCTGAGACACATTAAATGTATTTATGTCATACTTCTTCTTCTTCTTCTTCTTCTTTCGGCTTTTCCCTTCAGGGGTCGTCACAGCGAATCATCTCTCTCCAATATTTATGTCATACTAATGGGATATATAGCAGAGAATTAGTGGCGATGGTAGACTCCAAGCATTCATTAGTGTGAAAGTTGATGATCGAATGATGCTACTGAAGACCCTGCAAGTCGTTCAGGGTGGATTTTTCCTTAAGGTCTGGTCTGTTCTAATAGTTGATCATAGATTCTGGATCAGTTTTACAGGTTTCTAGAGCATAGAGTCATAACACACGACCTCTTGATGTCATATTCAGTGTGTGCTGCTACTGCTAGTGAACCACCAAACTGTTACAGGATGAGTGACACCAGCATGGCCGTGTCAGCTACTCATGTCTCAGAAGCCTGAGAACCAGGGAACACAAATCACGCCTCATTTCCTGAAGCAAACGTCCTAATCCTGTCCGCTCTTCACAGAGTAGGTGCTGTTCAGTCGTGGGCGAGACAAAATCAAATGTAAAGCTGCCCTTAATTGTTGGAATCGCAGTCCTTCAGACAGCCCGTGCCCGATACAGATCAAGATCATCATCAGTCTGCTCATTGACTTTCTCTGTTGTTCATCATTACTTTCACAATCTGTGAATTGGAAAGCTTTAATCTACCCCCTTAATGAGTTGATGGTATTGATCGTTGAACCAGGTTTGAATGTAAAGTATCAGAATATCTAATTGACTTATCAACACAAGGCAGTTATGGCTTGAGTCTGAGACTTTTTCTTAAAGGAGCAGAAACAGAACAGAAAAACTTTTGTCCAGAGATTTGTCCAGAGTTTCAATCCTGATGATGGCACAGCCATCCAGGGCTGAGAGACCAGGATCTTGGCGTGATCTCAGTGTGGGAGTGGTGGCATACTCTTTCCTATCTCCAATTTTATTTGACATAGAAACCAGGAGTGTCAAAAACTGCAAAGAAGAGAGGGATGTTTTTCTCTTTTTTTATGCCTTTTTGTGAAAATTCTGAAACTTTAATTTAACTAACTAGCATTCCTCTGTAAAGTAGTGAATGGCTTAATCCTTCCAGTAGCCATGTTTTTAATGTACTGTAGTCATACTCTACAGAGATATTCAGCTAGCGGTGCTGGATACATATGAATTATGGCTGTATGAGTACAAGGAGATGTGTAACTTAGGCGTTTCCTCCTAATATGAGAGTCAACAGACATGTTCTAAATGTTATTTGCATTCAAACATCTAATAAAACATTGCAGCCGGTGTGCTAGACAATCCAGGCACATGTTTTTTGCATGAACCATAATGCGCATCTATTTATTTTGAGCGATTATTCATGACACTTTGTCTGCATCCCAGCCTGGCTGAATGGAATTAGGACAGAACAAATCACTCTAATGACTCTCATTACAAAGCTGGATATAAATAACCAATGCAGTTTATATAAAGTGAAATATCTGCAGTTTTCCATCACCAGGATATTCCTTCGAGACACTTGAGATTATCGCGATTCTGACCACTAATAAGCTGAAATGGATTCAAGCAGCCTCCCAAACAGCCCATGAGCAAGAGAGGAAAAGCTGTAGATGTGATCCTGCCATAGCTGATGTTTTTGGGCTGCAGCTCCATTTATTTTCATTTAAGATGTTGTCAGAGACCAGGGCCGTGTATACAGGGTTCGAGTCGTGCGTCTCTGTCAGAGCCCCTCCCTCCATTCCTCTACTCCCTATCTGTTAGGACAGATGGCTTAATGGCAGTAGTGAAGAGAAATGAGGCATACCTCATGCCAAGGGAGCAATTCCCTCCAGCGCTCTTCTAAAATGCTTGTCTCGCCATTTTCCTTCGTACAAATGTGACATGTGGGCTAAATGGTAAGCGGATCGTCCTTGACAGGAAGAGCCAGGTGTGTCTGGATACTCCGAACTCAAATGATTTTCGTCATTGCAGCGTTGATGCTGAATTTTTATTGAAAGAGGGGAAATGGGTGAAGGAGTGAAGCATTATCTATGGTCTGGTAGGACTTTAACTCGAATCTGTTGTCAGTGCATTGAAAGTGATGTATTTCTTGTGTAGCCTGTGACTGATTGCTTTGTGATGGGACTGAACAATCCTGACTCCATCTCGCACGCAAAAAAATGATCCAAGGACTGATTCACCTCTTAGTCACCAAATGCTACCAGTTTCCTACTCTGTTTTCTACTAATTGAATTCTTACCCTGTTGCACAACAGCTTCCAGTCTGAGAGGGTGAGGGATGACACGTGTTCTGTGAGACACAGGATCACACATACAGAAGAGAGTGCTAAGTGCCATCCTGTGTAGAGATGAGCTAACATGTCTCAGATTGACTAGTATCAGTGTTTGACAAGGGAGTGATGAATGCCCTCCTTCACACCCAGAGAGCAGGGCCTGTTTGCTTTCCCAGCCATGGATTGCACTCCAACAATAATAGAGCAAGCACTTGGACATTTGCTCCACTCGAGATCTCTTTTAGTCTTTAAACATGGCCAGGAACGTGAGTTCAACAAACATTGAGAGAGAGTTTTTTTTCACCAATAAACACTTCAATCAAAACTATGAATGGTTTTCAATCTAGTAACTAAACCTCGCTCTGTCTGAGGCGCGTACCTTGTGACGTGCATATACATGGAAATACGAATACTCAGTGATATTGTACCCTGAAGATTCTGAAACTTGTAGCCAGAAAAGTGTGCAGTAATGGTCAAGTGCTGCATGGGAATCTCTAAGGCTGATGATAGCCTGCAGCTGCCTTAAACACTTAGGCACATGCACTGGATGACGTTTCTAAAGTTCATTGGCTGTCATTCACCAAACTTTTCCCCCTGAACGAGGCATTTTCATGTTCCAATCCTGATGTTTTCTCCTTTCGTACTAAGAGGCTTCTTTGCAGCAGAGATCGGTTCAGAGTAACCGAACACCCGTGCATGCTTGTGCAGCACAACTTGCGCACTTATTGCCAAAGCAGGCCTGAAAGAGCCGAGTGTCCCCGGGGTCATGTGATTCCTTGGGAGGAATGAGGATGAAAGAAGAGGTTTATTCACTGGAGCTTTTATATTGCTGAAACCATTAATGAGGCATCTGGCTTTGTACACCTGGCTTACCTGTGGTTGGAATGCTAAGAAATGAATAATCTGATTCATATTCACACCGAGTCACAGATTTATGAGCTAAATCTATTTAGTGCATTCTCAGTAAACTGCTACGGTGGCCAAGTTTCCAGTTTATTAGATATTTTAATTAACCCTCTAGGGACCTCATAGTTTGATTAGGTTAGATTCAGGATAACATCATGTGATTATATTGTATGTCAGTGAGTGCTATAGTCTGTGATATGTTTTTTTTTCCCCTTCAAGATAATAATTGCTAGGTGGCACAGTGGCACTGCACGACAGAAAAACAACAAGTTATCACATGGGTGGTCCCATCAATCTGTTGTATCTTTAATATATATGTTTTACCTGAGAAAGTGCATAGTGTATCTTTAAGTAGCTTACAGATTAAAGCTTTAAATTGTCAAATCCTTCTCTAGTTTCCTTTGCCACAATCATGCAGGTAAGTGAAGCTGTCGATGTAGAATTGTCCATATGTATGAATGTGTGTATGGTGCACTGTGAGGGCAGCATGGGTGACCTGTTTGGTTCGACTTGTCACATTATTTGCTGTCTCTATTTCTACACAAACCTGCATACACAAAAGTGATGCTCGGCATTACGCAACTGAGTGTGGACGTGAGGGTTTAACCTTGGAGTCTGTGTGAAAATGGCAAATCTGTCAAGATGCACATTTGGCTAAAGGACAAAAGGACAGTGAAAAAAATCATGCCATTTATGACGTACTTTCTTTTCACATATTTTTTGTTTCATTATGTTTTAGATAGTTATGTGAATAAATGTATTTTTTCTTGCAGTCCTGGATCTCTCAGCATTTGTTGGGGCCTGTAGTTCACTATGTATGCTCTATAACTCCATTTTGTTAAACCTCATGTAGTAAGCGTGTAGAGTGAACCAGAAGGTCCACCCGTCTACTTAAATATCAAAACTTTGACGTATCATAACTATGATAATATTATATAAGTGATTGCAGAGAGGGGGCACGGTGGCTTGGTGGCTTGGTGGTTAGCACGTTTGCCTCACACCTCCAGGGTTGGGGGTTTGATGTGTGTGGAGTTTGTGTGTTGGGGTTTCCTCCCCCGGTCCAAAGACATGCATTGCAGGTTGATTGGCATCTCTAAATTGTCTGTAGTGAGTGAATGAGAGTGTGTGTGTGCCCTGCGATGGGTTGGCACTCTGTCCAGGGTGTATCCTGCCTTGATTACATCTAAGAATCAATGGAATGCTTTCCATGTTGTGATGTAGTGCTGGAGATATATTTTGACTCAATCGGTTTAATGTACAGGATAAAGTTCATGTAAATTCTGCTCGGTCTATTAGTGTACACGAATACAGGAATACATGTACAAAATTCAATACATTATTCAAGGCTCCTGTTTGTCTCGTTCAATCATTTTATCCTGAATGAGGCCACTGACCTTCAATCCAGTGGCAAAATGATTTCACTGTCAATTAGAAAAGAGATCAAAGAAGGACATGACGTCTGAGAGAGAGAGAGAGAGAGGTGTGTATCTTTCCTCACTCTTTCTTGACTTGAGTCTTGTCCTACGAAGAATTCATTTTTGTTTGTCCACACTCAAGGTCAGGGCATGGCTGCATATTCATCTTTGTGCTCCATCAGAGAGACGCAGACACACGTAATGGCATCTGCTTCATCCATCACTGTCTGAGGCACACACAGGCTGTAGAAATGAGGGGCATTTCAGACTGGGCTGTTGGGGCACAAGCTGCTGGAGTGTTGCAGTGTTTACTGGGGCGTCACACTGCCTCATGGCACGTCACCACACAGCACAATGGCAAACAAACCCGGGTGACATTTAGCCCTCTGTTGTCTCCTGACAGTCACAGGTGGAGGAGTGGAATTAATGCAGCTGTCTCTCCATCCCAGCTGCGCACACACACACACACATACACACGCTCACACGAATAAAAGTCTCATTAATATGGCCACACATGGATATAGAATGGATGATTTTTCTCAGGCAGGTTTTGCATAATTATTTCTTTATCCCCATCCTTCACATATTTGTCACAATAACAGGACGGAATGCATCTGCAATATCATCATCTGAGCATCAGTCTGAGGCTGCATTCACATTAATCCAGATAGATCTGAAAAGTGAGCATTTGTTTCAAAACGCTCTCCGAGTACACTGGCGTTTTGTAAACGGTTTAGAAAACTGCTCATCACTCTGAAACGTCTGGAACAGCTTACCTGCTTATACTGCGTGTGCGTAAATACATAAGAATCTTCGGTCTGCATCATTTCCATCTCGTGTTTTATTTATTTCCCGTCTCTTTGAATCGATGTGGAAATGTCAAGGACATTAAAAGTTTGAGAATGTGTTAAATGGAAAGATAAAGCTAGAGTTGTTGCTCTAGATGTAGAGTTGTTGCTTGGGAATGGGTCACATGACTGTGCCACATGACTATAAAATGACACCATTACAACATTGTTATGTTATGTGTTTTCGAATTAATCTGGACGAATGTAGACATAGACACTGTTAATGAAGCTGTGCATTGTGGGAGGAATGCTGATTCAGATGTATTGACTGTATAGCTGGGTTTAGTAATGGTCCTGGGAAGTGATTAGCGAGATTTGTAGGTGACTTCTTTGTATATGTTTACAATAGGCCTGATGGATATGGCAAAAATGTTCTATCGCCATACCTGAAGACACAGAATGTTTGGGCATTGAGGGAAAAAAAGCATTTTAAAACTGTGCCCTTTCATTTTGCCCTTTATTTTCTTGCCAATTTGGTCATCTGTCAGTTCTCAGCCTTCCAGCCAGTCTTCCTTTACCATACACCATCAACCAACCAGAGAGAGTGAAGGCAAAGTCATGCTTCCTCTGAGACATGTGATGGCAACTCTTATGAGACACGTGAAGCCAGCCAGCTTCAGAATTTCAAACTGATGTGTCACAGGGCAGTTTCCCACGTTGGGCTCACACTGTGATTGACAGGGAGAGAGACAGTAACGCCGTCCCTCCCTCCCACCAGAGCGCGCGACCAGCTTTGCTACCTTGACTCCCGGGTCATGAGACTCTTGATGATGGGGTGAGTGCTTTTCTGTTGCACGACAGATTATATTTAACATCCCTGTTATTGTAAGTAGCTATGTTCAGTGTTAGAGATGCTGTAGAGAATGAGATGCAGTGTATTGTAATGTGACTTTTTGGAGTTGATTGCACACAGTGGATTTTCTGACTGAATGCTTACAATGCCTCTTTTGGGACCGGTGATAGCAATGGCATCGTTATGCTTTGTGCTTCACGCTAGGACACCTCACACACTCCTGTGGCCTTCACACACTGATAACATTGTGAGTCTTGCTGAGATTACGCTAAATAGAAAAATAGGAGCTCTGATTACATGTCGCTCATCTCCGACTCCAACACCATCTCACAGTTTTAACCTTAAAATGGTGTTGTGTGTATGACCATGCAGCTTTTTGTGTTTGGGTGTCATGTTATTAGTTAATATCTTTTCATGTTGTGGTATGATGAGTCATTCTGATGGAGACTGAATTATGCAGCATTGTTTTCTCATTCATAAAAAATAAACAGTAGATCCAGCATAGATGATGCCTCGAAGATGTGCGATTCACTCAGCTGGATGTTATTAAAGAGTACGGGGACGTTAGGGAGATGATGGCCGGGTGCTGCGAGGTGCAGAGGTGATTGCGGTCTTTACTCTACTGTGTCTGCACACACACAGACTTGCTCTCGGCACACAGTGTGTCATAAGTACTTTGTTATTGAAGAGACAGCAATAAATAAACGTGGAAATGGACATTTATTTAATGCGTTTTCAGTCGTGCATCAAATACATTTTTGCCTCAATTGGAGTCCAGAAGCATACCACAAAATATAAATCATTCTAGAAATGGAGCTGTAATCATTATGTAACATGTTGTGGCAGTTACAGTAGCATGGGGTGGGAAGGAGGGCTGCGTGATATTGGCTTTGCTGTTACTGACCTCTTTTAACATCTGTTTGTGATTGCACTGTGGTGATGTTAATACATGCTGGTGAATCTGGGTTGTGTCATGGTTAAAGGTCAGCCTACTATGGCAACCATAGTTACAGGGCACAACCACACACCATACACACACACACACACACACACACACATCACACCCATTCATACACAACAGAGATGCCATGTCGTTAGACTGGTGGAGGAAACTCGAGCTCCATGAGAAACCCCCGAAGGACAGGCAAACTCTACTCACACACACACACACACACACACACACACACACACACACACACACACACACAGAGAGCAGAGACTGGAATCCAACATGCTAACCCACCATACCATCACACTGATTAAACCTAATATTATTAAAAAATATTAATATTCAATATTAAACAATCCAATAAACATCTAATAAATATAATTATATCTAATTATAAATTAAATAAAATAAAATAAATTATAATTATGACACTCTGATGATTTGATATCAAATTTACATTTTGTTTTTGATATTTATTATTTTAAATATACAAAGTATAAAGTATTTATGTAAAAAATCTATAAATCATTAAAAGGTTTTCTTTTCTTTATAATTATTATTATAATTTCTGGCATTTTATGAGCAAACCTTTATTTTGTGATATATATATTATATTATATGATATTTTTGTCATGTCTCTCACCCCTATACATGAAATGCATTGAAGAAAACACGAACATCTGGTACATCTTGGTCGGAAAGTTCAAACTTCATGGCGTTGGCGTTTCCTGCAGCTCCATCAGCAGTATATAAGAGCAACATTATTGCTCTGTAGTTAATCTATTGGCTGTACCTGTAGGAATGCACACAACTAACTGAACACACACACACACACACGCACACATGCCCTTCTCGTAGTGTGCCTGGAGCCAGCTGTAACGTTAATAATTCACAGAGGCTTCTAAAGGCTTTTAGCCCACTCCCTCTTCTGGTCTGCTCTTTGTGGAAAGGCTGATAGTTAAATATAAACTAGATCAAAGCGTGCTGCTAATGCATGCTTTGTTCTCT
>JAUCMX010000013.1:11485288-11572788 GCA_033459395.1 Hemibagrus guttatus | reverse complement strand
CTGGGGTTTTTTTATTTATTTTTTTTATGAAAATGTCAGATGGCGCATTTTTCTTAAACAAATGCTCATTCACTATTCGTGACCATTTTGTAGCATCG
Source organism: Hemibagrus guttatus (assembly GCA_033459395.1). Taxonomy (NCBI): domain Eukaryota; kingdom Metazoa; phylum Chordata; class Actinopteri; order Siluriformes; family Bagridae; genus Hemibagrus; species Hemibagrus guttatus. The sequence goes on along the minus strand of JAUCMX010000013.1, from coordinate 11,572,690 downwards.
ATAGTGTGAGTAGTGTGTTACACTGAAAATTCCAACAAGAAGAAGTGCACAAAAAACAAGCATGGAATGCTGGCTATGTCATGCACTCAACCGTCACTGCTTCGCTTACTTACTTTACAGAAGAGGGGCGGGGCTACCAGGCGCTGACTCTGATGTGCAAAAAATAAATAAATTCAAGATGGCCGACGACACGCCAGTGGACAATACAATCTTAAATCTAGCAGCATCACATTCCATGCGTTTGATGTCTATTGCCATCAACTGGGAAACGGCTTATATTTCCAGTTACGGAAAAACATTAGTGTTCCATTTGAGATGACGCAAAACCCTTTTAAAATTCATCCACTAGACGGTCGAGTAAATAATGCATAGTGTATAGCATATGATACATCATTTGGAACACAGCTAGGGTTTTTTAATAGTGTTTACACAACCTCTTTCTAACACATGCATACGTGAAAAAATCAGGGACAGGAAATACAGAGTGAATAATATGATGTAACACGTAAGCAAGAGACAGTTTACAGCAATTTAAGAGAGAAAAAATAAGCCTAATATGAACACCGAGAGTTAATTAGTGAATTGGCAACAAGCTAGCTGCTTAAATTAGTGGTAGCACTAATGTTGGTGATTATCTTATCTGAACAGTGATTAGTATAGTCTTTTTCTTTTTTTTTTTTACATTTAAGCAAGCACTGTTTCTCTATACACACGAGGACAAAATCGTCAGTACCCTTCCATTGAAGAAAGAAAAACCCACAAGAGTCAGTGAAATAACTTGAAACTGACAAAAGTTTATTGAAAATTGACTAATGAAAATCAGACATTGCTTTTGAATAGTGGTTCAATAGAAGAATAAAACAAGACAAACTAATGAAACTGGCCTGGACAAAAATGATGGCACCCACTTCAGAATAGTCCAGTGCTTTGTTCTTAGCCATTCTTGGGTGTTTTTCACTGTGTGTTTTGGGTCATTATCCTGTTGGAGGACCCATGACCTGCCACTAAGACCAAGGTTTCTGACACTGGGCAGCACATTTCGCTCCAGAATGCCCTGATAGTCTTGAGATTTCACTGTACCCCGCACTTATAGAATACACCATGTGCCAGATGCAGCAAAGCGGCCCCTGAACATAACCGAGCATCCTCCATGTTTCACAGTAGGTACAGTGTTTTTTTCTTTGTATTCTTCATTTTTGCATCTGTCAACATAGAGCTGATGTGACTTGCCAAAAAGCTCCAGTTTTGTCTGTCTGTCCAAAGGACATTCTCACAGACACTTTGTTGCTTGTTGTTCGGACAGATGAGACAAAACATTGGACTATTCTAAAGTGGCCTTCTATGAGCCCTGATCTAAATCCTGTTGATCATCTGTGGAAAGAGCTGAAACATGCAGTCTGGAGAAGGCACCATTCAAACCTGAGACAGCTGGAGCCGTTTGCTCACGAAGAGCGGGCCAAAATACCTGTGGACAGGTGTAGAAGTCTCATTAAGCGTTACAGAAATCACTTGATTGCACTGATTGCCTCAAAAGGTTGTGCAACAAAATATTAAGTTAAGAGTACCATCATTTTTGTCCAGGCCAGTTTCATTAGTTTGTTGTATTGGTCTTTGGTTGAACCACAATTCAAAAACAATGTCTGATTTTCATTAGTCAATTTTCAGTACATTTCTATTTTGGATTTTTCTTTCTTTAATGGAAGGGGACCAATAGTTTTGTCTACGTGCATATTATCTTATCTAAAGCCAATAAACTAGTTGAACAGTGGCAAAGGTGTACTTGATACTGTTCAGTGTGTGCAGCCATGTTGATTTGACATCATTCCATAAATGGGGAAGGAACTGATTGTTGAGAAGTCGAACCTGAATTTGTCGAAGTTGAGTTAACAAGCTGAAGTTGCAAGTTGAGGGGGTGTTTTCAGGTTTTTTTCCCTGGTTGTAGGTGAGAAATTGCAAGCTACAGCATTTTCTACAGGTTTAGTGCTCTGGGTACTGAACGCTGCTGATTGATCAAACAAAAGGTTCACAGAATAAGCAGCCCTCTCACTTGCCATAAAAAAAAAAATCATCATCAGTTTCTGGTTAATTACTAATGTGTGTTTTACGCCAGAGGCTGTGTTGAAATAAGCAAAATAGAACAGTTCTGTAATGTTTTAATTTGCAGCGAGTCAATCGAATGTGGCAGTAAGCGTGTTTTGTGTATGCTTCTAGCTGGCATAGACGTGAAGCACAAAAATTATGCTTCAGGCATCAGGGCAACATTCTGCACTGCACACTGTGTACAGCAGCTGCTTTAAACCTCTACATTAATATTAACATCACATTCACACAATAGAGTAAAGCAATTAACAGTAACGAAAGCCAGTGTCACCCTGCTCCATGTTTGCATCAGGGTCAACATTATTGTAATTGGGTTGAAACACTACACAGGAAAAAGGTCACAGGATCTCTGGATATCACGGAATATTCAGATTTTTACATTTCTGCTGAATTTGAATCTCTACCTCCATTTTATTCCCATATACAATCCCAGAGCACTGCTGTGAGCATGCTGAAGTGCTCAGAGTGAAGGCTTGTACCTTATTTACCTCATCTAATTCAGCTCAGCAGCTCATTCCCAAAGCTTTTATAATCAGTAATGTGTAAGAGGAGGAAAAACACAAATCCCTGCAGGCTTGTGGACTGTGACACTCCTGTCCTGAGCAAACACTTTCAGTTTATTAGACCATGATGTTTAAAGTCACAGGGAAGTTAAATCTTTGATTTTTTTTTTTCTTGTAAGGTTAATGCGGGACCTGTGGGCACTTTACGGCGTATGAATAATTAGTGACTTTCCAATGTCTACATTTCCTCTGCCAGACTTTTTCACCTTTCAGTGTACACTGGATGGTTCTTAATGTGACGTTCTTTAAAAACCAAATACGCTCCTGCTCCAGTCTTTTTAAGACTGATCAGCATATCAAGTGAATGTTTACTCAGCAGTGTATTCAGCTCTTATAATCTATTCATTTTAGTTCATATTATTACTTTGGTTTTAGACTTGATTATGCATGTGTGCCACTGCAGATTTGTTTTACTGATGCTGCAGGCTAGAACTAGAGTTTTATTATTTCTTATGGGAGAGTTGGAGTGCCACTATCACCACTGCTGTAGAATTCTGTATGCTTGGACCCTGCACCTTTATTTCCATTTTGTTTTGTTTTTCCTTTCATTTGCTAATTGTTTATTCCAACAGTGTTATATTATATTACACGCTCTTGTGAGGACACTGTAGTTGCCTCTTATGACCAATTAGTCGCTCTGTGCTGTTTAGCCTTGGGGCTTTTTCCCTCCATTCTCCTTTACTAAACTTCACCAGCTCTGTGAGGCTTAAAGGATGCCGTGCATGAACAGTTCTTCTCAGATCCTGTTACAGAATCTCAATAGGATTCAGTTCACAGCTTTGGCTTAGCCATTTCAGGTCACAGAACTTGTATTTGTAAGTCATTCTTTACTGCTTGGACTTGTTTAGGGAACAGCAGACGTCGTCACGAAGCAGCCCATTAGAAATCCTGATGTAGATTTAAACACTTGTTGTGTTTGAAGGTTGTTCAGTATGAGTGTATTGTGTATGAGATTCTTGGGATGAGGACAGGACAATCGTTATGAAAACAGCAGCAGCTTTGTACAAATCTCCAGAATCCAGGAAGGCTTATGCACTGAAGCAAGGTTGAGGCTTTGCCATACAATGTGTTTTGGATGCATTTATCTTACTGTAGAAACACACAGGTGCATCTCAATAAATTAGAATGTCGTGGAAAAGTTCATTTATTTCAGTAATTCAACTCAAATAGTGAAACTCGTGTATTAAATGAATTCATTGCACACAGACTGAAGTAGTTTAAGTCTTTGACTTAAACCCACCAATTCACTATCTCAACAAATTAGAATACTTAATAAGACCAATAAAAAACATTTTTAGTGAATTGTTGGCCTTCTGGAAAGTATGTTCATTTACTGTACATGTACTCAATACTTGCTAGGGGCTCCTTTTGCTTTAATTACTGCCTCAATTGGGCGTGGCATGGAGGTGATCAGTTTGTGGCACTGCTGAGGTGGTATGGAAGCCCAGGTTTCTTTGACAGTGGCCTTCAGCTCATCTGCATTTTTTGGTCTCTTGTTTCTCATTTTCCTCTTGACAATACCCCATAGATTCTCTATGGGGTTCAGGTCTGTTGAGTTTGCTGGCCAGTCAAGCACACCAACACCATGGTCATTTAACCAACTTTTGGTGCTTTTGGCAGTGTGGGCACGTGCCAAATCCTGCTGGAAAATGAAATCAGCATCTTCAAAAAGCTGGTCAGCAGAAGGAAGCATGAAGTGCTCCAAAATTTCTTGGTAAACAGGTGCAGTGACTTTTTCAAAAAACACAGTGGACCAACACCAGCAGATGACATTGCACCCCAAATCATCACAGACTGTGGAAACTTAACACTGGACTTCAAGAAAACTGGGCTATGAGCTTCTCCACCCTTCCTCCAGACTCTAGGACCTTGGTTTCCAAATGAAATACAAAACTTGCTCTCATCTGAAAAGAGGAATTTGGACCACTGGGCAACAGTCTAGTTCTTCTTCTCCTTAGCCCAGGTAAGACGGCTCTGACGTTGTCTGTGGTTCAGGAGTGGCTTAACAAGAGGAATACGACAACTGTAGCCATGTTCCTTGACACGTCTGTGTGTGGTGGCTCTTGATGCCTTGACCCCAGCCTCAGTCCATTCCTTGTGAAGTTCACTCAAATTCTTGAATGGATTTTGCTTGACAATCCTCATAAGGCTGCAGTTCTCTAGGTTAGTTGTGCATCTTTTTCTTCCACACTTTTTCCTTCCACTCAACTTTCTGTTAACATGCTTGGATACAGCACTCTGTGAACAGCCAGCTTCTTTGGCAATGAATGTTTGTGGCTTACCCTCCTTGTGAAGGGTGTCAATGATTGTCTTCTGGACAAGTGTCAGATCAGCAGTCTTCCCCATGATTGTGTAGCCTAGTGACCCAAACTGAGAGACCATTTTGAAGGCTCAGGAAACGTTTGCAGGTGTTTTGAGTTGATTAGCTGATTGGCATGTCACCATATTCTAATTTGTTGAGAGAGTGAATTGGTGGGTTTTTGTTAAATGTGAGCCAAAATCATCACAATTAAAAGAACCAAAGACTTAAACCACTTCAGTCTGTGTGCATTGAATTTATTTAATACACGAGTTTCACAATTTGAGTTGAATTACTGAAATAAATGAACTTTTCCACAACATTCTAATTTATTGAGATGCACCTGTACACTGTGCATGCTTGTAGCTTGAGTTTTGAACTCTTCTTCTAAAACAATTTTTCAATTTTTTTTACCACTACATAACATCAATGTTTATGACATGCTAATGATGGGAGGTTTGAAGGCTCTGGGTTAATGATCAGAAGGTCATGGGTTCAATCCCCAGCACAGCCAAGCTGCAACAGTTGGGTCCTTGATCAAGGCTCTTAACCCTCTCAGCTCCAGCGGTGCTGTATCATAGCTGACCCTGTGTCCTGACCCCAACTCCCTAACAATCTGGGATATGTGAAGAAAAGGATCTCACTGTGCTGTAATGTATTTGTGACAAAAGCTGCTTCTTCCTGTGTACTCCAAATATGTAGCTTTGTTCTTTTCATGGCTAATAATGTGATATTTCTATTCAAAACATGTATTATTGTGGATCAGAGACATGCTAATCTTTGAATGTTATGTTTATATCTTTTCCATCTCTATTATCTCCACTGTTCAAATCCATTGAAGTCCAAGTAATATCCTTTTATACAGTTTTTCAGTCTTTCACTCATATTTAATGACCATGCTCTCTGCTACTGCCCTGTGAGCCCAGTGTCTGCCGTCCTTGTGCACACTATTAAAAATTCTGTACAAATGGTGTAATATCTTAAAGATAAAACTAACATAAAGCACATTATAAAATGTCCATGAGTCATCTCATAGATTGCTGAATACTAAGGAGAACACTTTTCTGTATCTGTATTGAGAAGCATCAAGAAACATGCACTCCTATTTATACTCAGTCTGGAAAGATGATGTAGAATTATTTATGATGGCAGTAGTTTAAGGTAACATCAGAGAGAGAGAGAGAGAGAGAGAGAGAGAGAGAGAGAGAGAGAGAGCGAGCAAGAGATACTTTCCATTTGCTATTTAGTACAAATTTTTCATTCCTTCTCTGTAAAGGATTAAATATTGCTGCTACTTGTTTAGCGTTTATTTATGACTTTTTCTAGCCACTAGACTTCAGTCTCAAGTGTCATGCTGCATGTCTGGTATTTGAAAGAAATGTCTCACTTCCTATGACTGAGGATAGAATGCACACAGATATTTACAGCAGCATCTCCTAAATTTGTCACTTGTCACACGTGTCATCTCCTCTCCCTTTGAAGGTGGTGTAAGTAAGCCTCACTTCTCCATCAATGTGTCTGCGTGGGTGCAAACGTTAGCACCGGTGCAAAAATAGAAATGCATGCATGTTCGTTCGTCTGCTACGCAGACTAGTAGTAGCAGGAGACTAATATAATTGTGTGGCAGGTGTACTGCTGTGTCTCTTTCAGCTCTCCACAGGCTTCATGTTAAGTAGTCAGGAAGCAGACAATAGTTTGCCAGTATAATTGGCACAGCACCCATCATTCTGTGCCCGATCTTGCTCCTGGCTCGCTTTAATCCCATCCCTCGTATTAAATTACTGTTGACACACCGACAGGACTCTCAGACAGGGCTGAGAAGAGCTCCAGGAGACATTCGATTCTCGTCATCGATCCGACGCCTTACGTTTGGGGGGAACATGAGCTGGCTGAAGGTTGTTTTTTTCCTTTTTTTGTGAGCCTGTGCCATACCCAGCTCCATGGTGGAAAAGCCGGAACCCGTCACTGTGCCAGGCAGAGTAAACAGACGAGGAGAGATCTGTAATAAGCAAGATTCTCATTTGTTTACAATTATATTTCTACTTAAAGGAATGCATCTTTCCACCAGAAATGAGACTAAAGCGAACAAAAAGAGCAAAGCTTTTCTTTGGCGTAATTAAGTACAGCAACATATCCAGATTCACTTTCCATCTTCTGCGTCATAAGAATGTGAAACACAGAGGAGTCTTAGAGAAGTTTACATATGCCTTGCAGAATCTGCAAAATGTTCCTAGTCAAAAAGAGGGATCATAAAAATTGCTTTGTGTTTTATGTAGTTCTGCCCTGAATAAGCTATTTCACATAACAAATGTTTACATATAGTCCACAAGACCCAAAAATAATCGAATTACACTAATGAACCAGTTCAAAAGTTTACACATGATTAATTCTTAATATTGTGTAATATTGTTACCTGGAGGAACTTTATAAAACCTCCAGCTCGCATATCATTTGCTTTTCTAGCATCTTCCGCATATTGGACCTCTTTCCAATAGATGACTAATTAGTGACCAAATGATTTCTTTTTACTGAGGACAGCTGAGTGACTCATACACAACTACAGAAGGTGCAAACATTCACTGATAGTCAAGAGGGCAACATAGATGGATGGATGGATGGATGGATGGACGGATAGATAGACAGACAGAGTAGGGTAATTTATGAATGAACAATTATTTTTCCACTGTTTGTACCGCTTTTCCGATCTATCATCGGGTCACAGGACAGGATACAAGATTTATGGTTGTAGAGAAAAAACTGAACCCTGAACCTGTTGGTTCTACTATGGATGGACCTGTATCTCCTCCTGGATGGAAGGAGGTTGAACAGTTTGTGACTAGGGTAGGAGGAGTCCTTGATGATTTAGTGTGCTCTGCACAGACATCTGCTTGGCTAAGAGGCTCAATGGCAGGTATCTAACCAGAGTATCTAACCTTCCTAACCAGAGTTGAGGTTTTCTGATGTTAAGACAGATCCTCAGAGATGTGGATGCCCAGGAACTTAAAGCTGGAGACATGCTCTACTTCAGACACGTTGATGTATAAAGGGGAGTGTCTGCTGCTGTTAGATTTCTGGAAGTCCACAATGAGCTCTTTGGTCTTCGTGGCATTGAGAGTGAGGGTTGGGGGGGTGTAAACTTTTGAATAGGACAGGATGGTCGGTGTAAATTGATTTATTTTGTCTTCTTAGAAACATTTCGATTTTTTATGTCACGTCTAAAGAGCAGTACTAAATGAAAAATCTAAGATTTTAAACAAAACAAATCAGATCTGAGAATCCAGTTAAATGCATTTTTATTTAATTATTCATTGTCTACCGCTTATCCGATCTACTCTCGGGTCACGGGGAGCCTGTGCCTATCTCAGGCGTCATTGGGCATCAAGGCAGGATACACCCTGGACGGAGTGCCAACCCATCACAGGGCCACACACACACACACACACACACACACACACACACACACACACACACGACAATTTAGAGATGCCAATCAACCTACAATGCATGTCTTTGGACTGGGGGAGGAAACCCCCGAGGCACGGGGAGAACATGCAAACTCCACACACACATGGCGGAGGCCAGAATTGAACCCCCAACCCTGGAGGTGTGAGGCAAACGTGCTAACCACCAAGCCACCGTGCCCCCCTTTTTATTTAATCACTGGTATTTAATTGAACCAGTATTTTTATCCCTTTGTTAATTCTAGCAGGCTTACATGACGCAAGCTGAAGCGTTTGTCAGCGCACTCTTATCTAACAGCAAACCCTTTGTTATGTTTTTTTTTTTAACTGGAAAATGAGCGAGTAAGTAAATGTCACACAGACAGCAGGCTAAAACTTGTGTAAGAATTGAAGGCTGTCTAGACTATGCTAATGTTTCTTTTCTCTCACAATGTGAGATAAAAAGCACTGTATGAGTTTTAAATCTACACAGTTTGGATCATTTCACATCATGTTCCTGCATTTTATTTGAAGTCTGCTGTTAAGGCAGGCTGAGTTTAGCCCTGATGTCCCTGTCACAGACTCATGTTGGGGATTTGTAACAGCTCGACCATCTCGTGTAAGTAAGCAACACGTCCACGAGCTGTTGCTGCAAGTGCACTTATTTTCAAGCATGTTTCATATTTTTGCCAATGAATCTGGTAGTGTGAGCAAGTAGCGAGAACAGTGATGAGCGACAGAGAATGAGGGTCACAGAGGAAATTCTTAAGAGGCAGAAGGAAAAACACAGTCCACTTTATGCATCTGTTTGATTGGCAGGGTGGAGGGCAAAATGTAAGCACAGTAAAATTGCTTCTGTAAGAAATTATTTGGCATGTCATACCCAAAGGGTTGTTAGAAGTAGAAAAAATGAGCAACCACATGATTCCTGGTAGCAAACAGTATAAAAGTTGCTGTTTTATTGCCGTACTCTTTGCAGAACAGACAACCCTTGCTGCATCTCCCCAACCATGAATCCCAGCTTTCCTTCACACTTTTATTCTTTTTTTCTTAAGTTAGAGCAGAAATAACAACCATACTTAACAACCGTTCTTATTTTAAAATGTGTTCAAATGTTATTTCTCACGTCCACAACCACACAGTGCAATGAAATGCTTTTTGATTGTATGTGTTATAAAACTATGATAAAAGTGAAATATAAATTTTAAAAAATAAGCAAAGGAAACATTATATATCCTGACCTTATATATCCTGACCTCAACCTAATAGAACGCCTTTGGGATGAATTAGAGCGGAGACTGCGAGTCAGGCCAAAACTGGGACGTCTGCCTTTACATGCACATGAATGTAATATGGAATTGTCCTGCCCTTTGCTGCTATAACAGATTTAACTCTTCTGTGAAGGCTTTCCACAAAGTTTTGGAGTGTGTTTATGGGAATTTTTGACCATTCCTCTAGAAGCGCATTTGTGAGGTCAGGTACTGATGTTGGACGAGAAGGCCTGGCTCGCAGTCTCCGCTCTAATTCATCCCAAAGGTGTTCTAGGTGAGGTCAGTACAGTTCCTCCACACTAAACTTGCTCATCCATTTCTTTATGGACCTTGCTTTGTGCTCTGGTGTGCAGTCATGTTAGAACAGGAAGGGGGCATCCCTAAACTGTTGCCACAAAATTCGCAGCATGAAATTGTCCAAAATGTCTTGGTATGCTGAAGCATTAAGAGTTGCTTTCACTGGAACTAAGGGGCCAAGCCCAATCCCTGAAAAATGACAACTGAATTCAATGATTTGGAGGGGTGTCCAAAAACCTTTGGCCCTATAGTGTATATATACACTACCACTCAAAAGTTTGGGATCACTTGCATATTTCAGCTTGATTTCAGCTACAGAGGAAGACTCCATCAGCCAATCCATCTTGTGGGAGATGCTCCAGGAAGCATGGGGTGAAATCTCATCAGATTATCTTGAAAAATTGACAGCTAGGTTGCCCAGGCTGTAACTGCTGCAAAAGATGTTTTTTTTATGAAGGCAAACTTTGAAGAATACATTCATCATGTCCATCAAAGTCATTATTTCTAACACTGACATGTCAGCATGTTCTTTTGCTATATTTTCTATTCAGTCCAATTTCGTGTGTGTTTCCTTGGAAAACAAACTTTTTGAGTGATCCTAAACTTTTGAGCGGTAGTGTCTATATATATATATAATGTATTGTTGGCAGAACAGTATGGTTATTGTGAATAAAGTGCAGATGTGTGCAATTAGTGCAGTTTATGCAATATGTTCAGTGCCCAAACTCTGGCTGAGGTGTTCAGTATTGTACACAAAAGTCCAAGCACTAGCTCTAGTTTTCTGTGTTGTCCTGGCTGTGAGCCCAAATGGCCTGCAGGAAGAAGCTCCTTCTCATTCTCTCTGTGTTGGCTTTCATGGAGCGGCAGCGCTTCCCTGACCGCAACTGAGAGAAGAGTTCATTGTTTGGATGGCTGTTTTGTTTTCGTGAGAAGTTTGGAACCGGTGATTCATTTAGAATCTCTGCAGGTGTATGATTGTGTACAAAAGGTCGCAAGTTACAGAAGTCATGCAGCGTGAGCAGTACAGTGAGTTTGAAGTGGCGTAGTGTAGCATCCTCTCGGCATCATTTATGCACCGTGTATTGTCTCAGAGTACTGTTACAGCAGCAGCAGAGGAAGCAGCTGAATCCCGCAGCTCAGATCCCAGCCGTGCCGGGCTCCGGCTCTGCCAGGCCATCTGAGGTGCTGATAGCGATGCTCACACATACTTCCTTTCATCCTCACATATTGATGAAAAGGATAGCATTGGAGCAGGATATGAAATGGAGCCTTTATGAATGTGTGGGTTTGGGGATGTTTGAGATTAGAGGGTCCCTCAATGACTGTCATCGAGTTCTTCCAGTATAATGGCACTGGCTTATAGTAGAGTACAGAGAACACACACACACACACACACACACACACACACACACAAGGAAACAGAACAGAAGCCCATTTTCTGTCACCATTATTTTGAGCTGTCTTACTGAAAGTGATGAAAGAGCTTTACAGACGTGCTGACAGAATGAGAGAGAGAGAGAGAGAGAGAGAGAGAGAGAGAGAGAGTGAGTTTGATGTAAAGAAAGAAAGAGTGTGCAGAGAGAAAGCCTTACCTGAAGGTAGGATTACTGTGAACGGCTTTAGACAGAGACTTTGCATTTCTGTATTGTCACTGTGTTTGTGTCGCAGTTCTTTTCCGAGTTTTAAGCGCTTTTCATAGATTGTGTGTGAACGTGTTTGCATCAGTAGACATATGGGCTGCAGATGCTTTCACAGCTATTCTTCTCTCTTGTCATGTGTTCTTGTAGTGTAGCTGGATGGAGTTTGTTAGAGAAACAAACTCAAGCCATAGAATTCAGTCAGTTATTTAAACTTTGCTCACTGCATGATAACACAGGACAGGTTCTCTACGATAGACATGCTAATTTCAGCATTAGAGGAACCACCAGCTGCTCTCACATCATACTGAAAGACCTCGTGGCTGGTTTATGCTCTTTTTCCAGCAGGCTTCTAAAATCCCTGATAAGAGAGAAGTGTTGGAATGTAGTGCACTCCATCACCGTAATGTTCGGCCAGGTGAAGAGTGGAGATAGATAGGCAAAGGACAAGAGTAAAGACCTGCAGTGTTTGTGTGGCTTGGTTAGAGATTTGGTTTGGTAAAGCCTGTTCTAGCCTGAAGGCACAAAGTGGTAATAACTTTGTTTGTGAGTCTGAACTGTGAGATATGAACATATCTACTGCAAGAAATACAAAAAGTCTTGATATCTGTATTTTAAAACTACAACTGGTTCAAGACAGCACAGTTCTATATCCTTTTCCTCACTGAAGGTCACAGAGAAACCTTCAACCTCCTCATCAGTGTGGAAGCATGCCTCTATCTTGAGTAAACCTATCCTTACACAACAGGTAGATACCCATGATCCCCCTATCGTTCTGAAACCCCGTGCACTTTCCCGGCACTTTCTAGAAGCGCTTCTGATGAAACCTTTAAAGGCTTAACATGAAACTTCTGCTGTTTTTTTTTTTTTTTTTTTTTTTTTTTTTTTTTTTTACAGGGGGAACTTTCACAGGCATAGCTTCACACTTTTTTCCAATACCCCAATTACTCACCTTTCCTTTACAATCAGTTTTTTGTAATCATGTATATCTGTGGGTGCTGCAACCAGAGTGTCACGAGGCAACTCACAGGGCTGTGAGCCATGAACGAAAACGGACGATTACAGTAATAATTAGGAAAGACTACACATAAAAGAGCATGCGTTTCTCCTTAGTCCCTCATGACAGTCTCCACTTTTATTGCACATGACATAAGAAAGTCTTGCATCAGCTCCTGGGGGCCATGAGAGGATGCCGGTGCAGAGTTCAGGACTAGGAGGCAGGGTAGACTGCGTCTAGATGAGGAACAGCTCCTTGTTCTATCTGTTAAAATTTCATTACGTTATTCAGCAGCTGAGTTTCTGCGATATGTAGCTATTATATGGATAGAACTAGCTTCTCTTGCATGTTTTGTGCTCACAGGATGATTGCTTCAAGCCTTGCAATAATCCACAATAATAAAATGTTTTTTGTAATCTTTTCAACCGAGTATGAAGAGAGCTGATTTTTCTTTTCTTAAAACCCACTAAAATATAATTGCTATATTACACACTCCTGTTAAAATACATTGTGGAAATGTAGAGGTAGTGCACATCTCTTATTTTATACCGCTTTCATGTGAGAACTGCATACTGTTTCTGACAGTCTAATATTTTCAGGATTGTGGCAAAAAAGCAATTCATGAACGTTATAGAATATATGCCAATGCTCTAAATCTAGGAGGGCAAATACATGGTCTGTAATTATACACTTTTCCCTACATCATATAGGATATACACAGATCAGGCGTAACATTAAGACCACCTGCCTAATATTGTGTTTGTCCCCCCTTTTGCTGTCAAAACAGCCCTGACCCGCTGAGGCATGGACCGCACTAGATCCCTGAAGGTCAACCTGAAGTTCTTCAAATTGCTGAAGAATTAACTTCTTCAGCAATTTCAGTAACAGTAGCTTGTCTGTTGGATCGGACCACACAGGCCAGCCTTCGCTCCCCACATGCATCAGCGAGCCTTGGCCGTCCATGACCCTGTCGCCGGTTCACCACTGTTCCTTCCTTGGACCACTTTTGATAGATACTGACCACTGCAGACCGGGAACACCCCACAAGAGCTGCAGTTTTGGAGATGCTCTGATCCAGTTGTCTAGCCATCACAATTTGGCCCTTGTCATACTCGCTCAAATCCTTACGCTTGCCCATTTTTCCTGCTTCTAACACATCAACACATGCTTCTAACACACTGAGGACAAAATGTTCACTTGCTGCCTAAAGTATCCCACCCACTAACAGGTGCCATGATGAGGAGATAATCAGTGTTATTCACTTCTCCAGTCACTGCTCATAATGTGATCGGTGTATGTATATATTACATATTTTATTTTTAAAAAAAAAGTATTAACTGAGTTTTAAGCAAAGCTTTAAAATATTTTCCTTTAATTGTCTCCGGTAGTATTCTTTGTGCAGCGTCAGCATCAGTGGTCGAAAAACAAGTCCTGTTTCATACTGCATTATTTTGATCAGTATCTGTCCTTCCCACATGCCTGAAAAGAGTCATGTGAACAAAAACATTCCCATATTCCTTCTGTCCTGTTCCATCATTAATTGACATTAGTCTTCATTCACCAGCAGGCTGTGACCCACATTAGTCTCAGTTCATCTCACTGTGTCCCCAGCCGAATGAGTGTCAATATTGTGGTGCTAGAAAGCTAATTTTAGTGTGCTACCTTGTTAGCCCATATCTGATCTTTTTCCCCGAGGCAGTCAGGCTCTATAACACCCTGCTGCCCTCAACACCCAATTGATTAACTGAACTGAACCGAGAAAAGCACCTGACCGCACAAACAGACTCACCCAGAGCTCAGAAGATCGTCATCTGGAGTGTGCTGATACTCTCGTATTTTGCACAGGTTCAGCTTTTGCATGATCAAATACTTCTATTTATGACTTTATACAATTTTTATATGGTGCAGAGGTACACTGGGTAGCATTGCCGCCTCACACCTAGAGAATCCTGAGCTTCTGTCTGTGAGCAGTTCTGCATGTTCTCCACGTGTCCATGTTGGTTCCTTCAGGCTCTCCAGTTTTCTCCCACCTTCTCAAAAAACGCAGTAGATGAATTGGTTATGCTAAATTTCCATTGTGCTAAAGTGTGAAGGTGTGTTTGCAAGTGGCACACATCCCATTCATTGTGTACTCCTGACTCAGACTAGCTCCAGATCCACCTCATCCACTTTATCCCGCTGACCAGGATAAAGTGTTTGCTGAAGTCGAATGAAGAATTTTCACTTTTATGCCAAGCTTTGAACTGAGTATTACCCACTAGTGCATTCTGTGTGTCACCATTCTGTAGGAACAGGATTTTGCTCCACTATATTCATTTAAACTGTATGAATTGACAATAAAGTAAACTGAAGTTGAGAAAAGTCAGAGCACTTTTTGTAATACTTGTTGGAAGTGCTACAGTTTTCCTGAGTGTTTTTTTTTTAATTATTTTTATTTTTTTAACTGTCAGTGTTTATGCATACTAGGGGTAATGCAATGTCTTGTTTTCAGAGAGCCAGCTTCTACCTGGGAATAACTTCACCACTGAATGCAACATCCCAGGAAACTTCATGTGTGGCGATGGCTTGTGTATCCCTGGAAGCTGGCAGTGTGACGGTTTCCCTGACTGCTTCGACAAGAGCGACGAGAAGGGTTGCCGTAAGTCACCTGAATCTTTTTAATTACAAGCCGAACACACGCAAAAGCTTAGCCGGGACACATTCCATGCCAGCGGAGCACCGTGTGAATATGCCAGAATAAAGCACTCGTTATGACTGTTATGCACCAGTAATAACAGCTAGACACACTGCCTCAGGCAAAATGTTTGCTTTGATCCTTCTCGCCTTCCCTGTCTTACTCTTTCAAGCTTTTGTGTCTCTTTTCCTATCTTTTTTTTTTTTTTTTGCAGATGGAAAGGGGGAATGTTGGTACAGCATCATTTTGTATCTTTTTGCATGGCAGGATCTAGCTCCATGTTGGAAAGCCCCATCATGTTCTGTATTCTCAACACTGTCAGGGGTTTCCCCTGCTCTTACCGGCATATCTGCTCAGTGTGCTTTCTTCAAGAACTGTTTTATTTTTAATTAAGCAGCATGCAGGCTGTGTGATGTTGGAGAGCAGTAAAGTAGGTCTGAGCCAAACCACTAAACCCCTGCTGGCCCCTAAAACTCGTTTACTGAGACTGGACGACGCCTCTAGAGAGTCTGGTGTGCTGCTGTCGGCTGCAGACACCTCCCTCTTACTCAATCTGCCTCTATTTTCTCTCTCTCTCTCTCTCTCTCTCTCTCTCTCTCCCTCTCTTTCTTTGTTGCTGTGTAGAAGCCTGAGCAGTCTGTGCATCTTGCCTATGTGCTATCTCACTGTATAATGTGGCAGACTGTCCTGTCACTTTAGCATTCTGACAAAATGTGGAACACAAGGTGCTATAGGTTCCATTAGCACAAAGTAACATCTTCAGAGCAGAGGTGTTACACTTTCACAGTATGATAGCCTAATCTAAAAAAAAAGAAAGAAAACAGCTTAGTTCCTCATGTGGTAAAGCAGTGAAAATTCAAGGAAATGTTTATTATGATTTAGCATAAAATTTTAGTGTGAAATGTTTTTATATGCACATAATATGCACGCATATCGATCTATATATATATATATATATATATATATATATATATATATATATATATATATATATATATATATATATATATATATCAAATCACCTAATCACCTAAGTCCTGATGTAACAAACTGTGATTTGAGACTGTATGCTGATGTATTTCTGAAACAGGAGGTTACTTAATCTAAACTACCCTGACAATAACTAAATCTGTTAAACAGTGAAGAAGTTAATGAGACTTTTTGCCTACTTTTACTGATGTCGATGCTCTAATATTATATATAGATGAAATCACTAGTCCTTGTCTGAGGAAGTGATATGTTCCACCATTGCTTAACCCCAAGTTGGAAAAAACCTCAAAATTGCCTGTCAAAAGTCCAAATTTTTTATTTTTTTTTTTTTTTTTACCTCAACCAAGCGATGCCTGGGAAAATATAATAAATAGTGTACAGGAAGACCAAGTTTACTGAACCTTGAACACCAATTATGTTTACTGTAAACAGGTTAACAAGCTTCCACTGCAGAGCTAGAGCTGCCTCTGGGGACAGGACATATGGACCTAGAGAATATTTATTCCTTAAACTTTTTGTCCTGGAAATGCTGAACTATAAAATTAAATTGTCTTTGTTTTTTTCTCCTCCAGATAAACCTTATATATTATTGTAGGGACAAAAAACACAGATTACGGATGTGTGTTCAAAGTGTATGCATGGTTGAAACCCTAAAACTCACCTGTGCACTACATACATCTTACATACATTTTAATACAAACTGATTTGTCTTTATTGTAGCCATTTTGTGTAGGACATGTGTGAACAAAACTTGACCTTGAACATTAGTAGGTCACAAAGCTATAAAATATTAGCAGAATTTATGTATACTAGAGCCTCAAGAACTTACCTAAAACCTCAGTGTTGCTTTTCTGCCAAGTCCTTTTTAAATGTTTATATTTAATTGTTCTAAATTTCGGATAGAAAAGAGCGTCTTTTATACTAAAGAAATCTCTTTTTCCACAGAACACAATGGAATCTGTTCCAACATTCACCAATTCACACAGGATGAAAATTACCTGGCCAATTACTTCTGCTGGTCATGTTATAAGAAGTGCTGTAACATTTTTTTT
Organism: Hemibagrus guttatus; assembly: GCA_033459395.1. Classification (NCBI taxonomy): domain Eukaryota; kingdom Metazoa; phylum Chordata; class Actinopteri; order Siluriformes; family Bagridae; genus Hemibagrus; species Hemibagrus guttatus. The sequence goes on along the minus strand of JAUCMX010000013.1, from coordinate 11,555,370 downwards.
TGTGTGTGCTGAGCCCAAAAAGATGGAGCTGCATGTTAATTAAACCCTAATGTTCAATGGTCAGTGGTTACATCACTACTTCTGGGTGAATAACTTTCCTTCAGCACCGTTTTCTACCTATGTTTTTCCAGGTAGAAATTAGAACTCATGTCTTTTCCGACCCCCTGTCTAGCTAAAGACCAGCTTAAGCACATCTTTATCAGATACTCAGTATTCTGAAGAAATGGTTCTCTAAACCTTTTCCCTGATCACCATGAGACTTGTTTCCAGAGTTAAGGGAAGCTTTTGCTGGACCTGATTATGTTGAGGTCCTTTACGGGGAGACGCAACGTTGACACCGGATGTTTTTGTATTCCGCTCTCACCCATGATTCCACCACAAGTTTATCTGTTTACTGTTTATCTGTTACGCGTTTTCTTCAGCACGTGTATTTGACCATCAAACCTCAAAAAAAATTTTTTCCCCCTGCTGTGAACAACCCAAAAGTCCTCCCTACTCGTTGCTTTCTTCCATCCACAGAGACTTGTGTGCATGTTGCGTCCTGACTGAATGCTCCTCCAAACCCTCTTCAGGTAAGATCTTCACAGTAGAGTAAAGACTTAAGGGAGTGCTGACACAGGGCAGAGATAGGGAAAAAGCCAGAGGTGAGATCACTAAGTTTTGCTTTGTGTCTCTTCACCCCAGTCATTTGCCCTGTGGGGGATCTGCTGCTTTGTAAAGCTCCAGCTATCGAGCGCATAGCCAGCGGTGGCCAGATGTTTAACAAGGCTTTTCATTTGTAAATGCTTCAGACATGGACGCAAACCACAATAGGCACTCAATCACAAAAGCAGCGGCCTATTCTCCCTGAGAGCAGGCAAAATAAGCACTCTAAGAGAGAAAGGGCAGAAGCAAGTAAAGCAAAAATGAGTCTCAAATGGAAACCATGCTCCACCTGTATGTTTATCCACTCTGATTAACAAGTAGACACACATTTCCTCTGATACGAAAGCTTTTCATGTTTTGCCCTGCCATCAGAACAGGTGCATCTGTAGCTCTTTGTATAATGGATCCATTGATCTTACTTTTGATGGGCAGCTAAAATTCTCGCAGGGCTTGTTAATAACCGCTGCTTCCTTATGTCAGGTCACTGACTCGACTCTTTGTCTCCTCATAAGAAGGCTGTGCAGTTAGTGGCAGTGACAGATGAAAAAGCCTCTCGCACAAATTGGGATATTTATGCAAAGTTAAGAGGAAAGGTCAAAGGCAGTTCAGTCCCCTGGGCCTCATTAATGCGAAATTGTTTTTGGAAATTACTCCACCAAAGGGAATGTATAAGATCACAGCTACAGTTAGATGTTAAATGAATGAGGATGAGTGTGCATATTGTGGCTCCTCTGTTTTTAACAATGGGTTTTTACTTGCCTTTTCATTTGTGAGTTTTTTGTACAACGAGTGTAGTCCCTTGGGTCACTATGCATGCATGGCTTTTAAAGGTTTTAACATTTTATGGGTTTGGTGGAAGCAGACATTTAGCAAAGGTTTAGCTTTTCTATTCTAAAAGTGTAGCATTTTCTATTTTTGGCCCCTGACTTCTATCCTGAATTAAACTTGGAGTGATTTAAACTTTTATTAGGGAAAGTCGACATCAGAGAGAGTGAATAGTCCCTGCATTTGAAGGCACGTTGTGAAAAAAAAAGTTTCCTTGGAATTTCTGCACTGGTATACACAGTTTCACCAGTCAGTGTACTATGTTTAGGGAAACAGGTCAAGACATTATGGATCGAATGGCTAATTTTAGCACATGCTCCTCACTGCAGAACAATACATCCATGAAGTGAGCTCAAAGCTGATCTAAACTGCTCAAAGTTAATCCAAAATTCCAGGAGGTGGAGACAAGTCAGTGTGCCTCAGGTAGGATAAGTGTGTTAAGTGTGTTGTATAGAGATATGTACGTTAGAGGATAGGCGTTAGAGCTGGACAAAAAATATATATAATTCACTAAAAATAACAAAAATTTTTTTTATTTTTAGTGAATCTCAGGGCAAGATTGAGGAGAAAAATGAACCAGTTGTTCAATCCACACTTACAGTCAATGCAAAACAATGGTACAATTGAGTGAAATTGACTGTTAGTACAGGTCTGCATGATACTCATTATTATTTTTATTTTTTTTTAATGGATCATGATTGTGTGCGGTCATGGCTGAACTATAGACAGCTTATGTTAAATGCACACCGAGGCTGGAGATTTTCTAACCCAGTCATTTCTATGCGTGTGCACACCCCGGAGCAGCAACAGTAATTTAGCAGTGATCTCTGCTCATGTGGCGTGTATCTGTTCACCTCCTTGTTCTATACATGGACTAGCGAGACAGAAAGTTCACCCGAGAGCATCTCATAAGCCTGGCCTGCACTCCACGTTCAGCAGCCTGACTTTCTGAGAGGAAAAAGAATGGAATTGAGTGGCTCAGCCTAGCAAACTAAGTTTACTTTCTGTTTGTGGGTTTTCCTCCCACACTCAGGAAGGCTATAAGCCTTGTGCAGTAAATACTATAGTGGGAATTAAATACCACGTAGTAAGCTACTGCATTAGAAAGATCCAGCAGTTCAAATCAAATTGTAACCTTCACCAGGTAACAGATTTCAGATCTGTGTGAAACTGCAGCTTGTACTGATCCCTCACAGAGCATTGCACATCCTCCACTCTGTCTCTGTCACATTTTTTGAAAAGGTTGTGTTTTAATTATGGTTTCTAATGACCAACTACTGCAAAGGTCACTTTTAATTAGATCTTGCTTCTGAATTCTTTATGCTGCATATTAATCGCAGTGTTTCAGCATCGCTATGCTTTCATTCCACGCAGCATTTATTTAACAGTGTGTGAGGTCTTGCATTGGACCGGGTGAGGATTAAGACATACTCACAGGAATGCTGACACCGGTAACACCAGGATAATAAAGGGTCATCAGGTCAGAATGCCTTGCAGAGGACGGAGGAAGAATTTGTTAAGTCTTTGGGAGAGAAAAGACTCAGGCTCTTTATCTAACTCTGCCACGGATTGCCTTCAGTTTTCCCGCAGCTCAAATCCGGACAAACAACACAAAGCCCACACACCCTTAAAAACCTCACCACTCTTTCCTTACATCCAATCAGTTCCGCTTACGGCTTTCATCAATCTCTTCAAGAACACACTTTATTGAGATTGATGTCTTAGGCCTAAAATATACAGATGAATTGTGAAGCGTGACTTCATCGTACATTCATCATTTATAAATTCCACAAGACTTACTTCCATCAGCAGCACACTGTGATGAGAGTCATCAAAGGCACACTTAATATTAATATTAAACCTAAAACCTGCACAGATCGCCAGTTAGTTTATGAGGTTTTAGGATTTCATTAGCATGTAGGAGTCTAGATAGAGGCTTGTAAAATGAGCACCCCATAAATTTGTCATATCTATTGGAATTCATCTTGAGAAGGTGTGTGTGTGTGTGTGTCCAGTGTTGTGGCTCTTACATTTCCTTGTTAAAGCTACAGAGCATAAAGTGGTAATGGAGTAAAGAATATATTCTGTCTGTTTATTACTTAAAGCCTTTCAGTCTTTAGTTTGTTTCATTTTGATGGAGCCAGGGTTCTGTTCTCTAGACACCACAACATGGAGTGTTGGAGCTTTCAGCTGTGCCGCTGGAGCAGGGTAAAGTTACCTTATTGCTGGGATTTAAACACCCATTCATATAAATTGGTGCATTTTTGCAGTACCTTGAATGTAATTTTCCCTGAACATTTTTTGCTCATAAAAAGTATAAAAGAGTATGAAAGAATTTCAATTTACATTTAATGCAAACAATTTCATAACCTCGGTGTATATCACAGCGACAAATGAAATATACTTCTGTGCGGATGACAGCATTGGCACTGCATTAATATAACTTTTATCCAAATTATTTTTTATGAGAGGCATTGGTGGCTCAGTGGTAGGTTACTCGCCTATCATGCGAAAGGCCCGGGTTCAATTCCAGCCAATGCCTCAACCCCAGCCACTGGATGCAGTGCCGGTCCCAAGCCCGGAAAAATGGGAGGGTTGCGTCAGGAAGGGCATCCGGCGTAAAACATTTGCCAAGTTGTTGTGCGGACCGGTTGGTCCGCTGTGGCGACCCCGAACAGGGAGCAGCCGAAAGCAACTTCTTCTTCTTCTTCATCCAAATTATTTTTTATATTTGTTCAAGTATTTTCAATATTTAAAGATTAAATAATGTTTTCAATAATCTTGTATTGAATATGAAAATACTTGTGAAATTGTGCTCTGAGCTTGAGGAACGAGACCCAATGTCCTTTTGTCAGAAGTAGCAAACCTGTATTTTACAGAAACTGGACTTTTATAATTTGTTATTCTTTTTCTTCTTGTGTTTGACATCCATTACCTATTTTAAAAGGAGGTTCCACTTGAAACGCTTCCTAGAGTTAACCATTTCGCTAAAACAGCAGGTAAAATCAGGCCCCAAATCAGATTTATTTTTCCCTTCAGACGTGACGGATTAATTATAGAGCCGTTATTAGTAAATGAACTCCTCGCTCTAGTTGGCTTTCCACGTGAATCCTGCAGGTTGGATTTAAGTACATTATTTGAAAACAAATTAAAAACCATAAAAGAACACAGTAATTAAAATACTTTGCAAGCGTTGCATGGGAGAGAGCTCAAACAGAATGTTTAAGTGAATAAGTAGAAATGATTGGAAAATGGTTTTGTTGGCTGTCATTTCTGCTAACATTACTGACCCACAAAACAATTTTTTAAACATTAAATGCTGCACATTATATTCATAAGATCGACTTTCTGCTCGTTTCCGAAATATGTGCTAGCTGCTGAGAATGATGCACTTTGTTATTATTCAGTCTTTGTTCACTCAGAGTCCCAAATATACATAGTGAAATCTGTCAGAGATCTAAAATCCTGCTTTATTGTCCAGCCCAGCTTATTTCTTTTTCAATATATAGATTTTCTTTCATGTTATTGGAATATTCTCCAGCTACACTGACAGTAAGTTAGTGCACCCCTTGAGTTGAGTCAAATCCAGTTGAGATCATGTAAGATGCGGAAGCTGAATGCCTCATCTCCTGTTCATCGGAGAGAAAAAGGCCTGTATACGTGATGACCTGCATTAGCGTACTTGGGTGTTAAATTACAGCACTCCTATGCAAACCTTGTAAAGGTCGGCCGGGGCTGGCGTTAGAATGTAATGAGAGTAAATGTCACTGGATATTGTGACCGGGTACTATTGTGTAGAGACAATGAACTCGTTACATCACACAAGCTTACTAGCTTGATTAATTAGTGTGGATAGATGACAGCTGCTCTTTTCAGAATCTGTAACACGCAGGTATATGTAACCATGGATGAAACCAAACAAAAAGTTCAGCACAAAGCGTGTAACACCTGCTAGCACAACACACATGTGCTGTGCGGCCTCAAATAATATATTTTACACGAGAGACAAAGACAGAACATACATCTCTTATTGCTGAAACATTCGGCAATCACCTAGTTGCATTTTGTCATGAGAGGATAATAACCGTATCCTTGTTTCCCTTCGTCTGTAATAATGTACTTAATTAGCTGACTAGTATAGTGGACTAGCTAATGAATTTTTTGCTTGCCCATCGACGTTATGAGTGTGATTCTAATTTGTGGCTCAGCAGTGTTGACAGATATCACATAAATTCTAAACAAAATTGTTCAAATTGTCTCAGTGGGATATTATATCTGTTCAGAGAAATAGATTTTTTTCTACTGTTATATAGATATGGGCTACATTATACAGATAACATAAATAACTGAACTAAAAGAAGCGAAAATAAACAGGTCATGCACTTAAGCTTCTTGCAGTGTAAATAAAGCCTTTTAGAAATGCTTATAATTGTTCAGCAGCTCCACAAGCATGTAGAAAAGTCTTCGTGATTGTTGTTTTGTTTTTTTCCATTATCAGCCATGTGCACTTGTTTATTACACAGCGGCATAGTAATGAGCGTTATATTGCAACAGGGATTTTTCAGATCTCTATGGGCCATTAACTTTCACCACCAAGAGGGTTTTACTGCAAGGATAAACAAGGCAAAGGAATCACTGTTAATTCCTTAGACAACATAGCTCAAGCATGTTTTAATTGTTTAATTCCCTACTATAATAATATTCACATCAATATTTCAATATGCTGCCTTTTTCCCCAGCATTGTTTACATCCTGTACGGGGTGTGCACATTTACTTATTTGTAAAAGAAGAAGATGATTATAATTTAGAAATGTAGCTGCAAGCAGTGTCTGTGCATCATGGATATCCTGACATCACGCTGACAAAATCTTCTTTCAATCTGATGAACGTTGTAGAAGTATGAAAAATGTTTGTACACAAGCCATGCTATGACAATGACTCACTAATTTCTTGAATGTCCCCAGCGGGGGATTAATAAACATGCCTCTCATCTCCTCTCCTCTCAGTGGTGTGTGTTTGGGGAAAAAAACACAAAAAATGTCAAATTTACACTACATTCCATGATGTACAGTGGAATTACGCCACCCTTTGAGTATCATCTATTATCACCTCACCACAGCAGCAGCACCTCTTGCAATTTGACCTTCATCATAGATATTTTCACATCATGCTGTGCAATATTTCTTAAAAGGACCAATGTGTTTCCCAAATTTGGTGCCTGTAGTTGAAACTCGGGCCCTCGGCTACAACCTGGATGACCGGCACTTCTAATGTACACTTTACATCAGAGAGTTTGTGGACATCTGACCATCACACCCATATGTAGACCTTCCCCAGACTGTTGCTACAGACGGAAGCGCACAGTTACAGTGGAAACTCGGCATTCCAATTTCATTCCTGGAGGTGAGTTCATAAGGTGAAAATTTGTATTGCAAAACGAAAATAATGTAAATACAGATAATCTGTTCCAGCCACCCAATAATATTATCAATATTAGCAATACAAAGCGTATAGTGGCTTACAAAGTACTGACCCAAGCCAAGCATTCCATGCCTCACAGGAAGTCGTGCCACCAAGCTTGGGCTAAAAATAGAACAGACCACCCACGCCATCAATCTGTCAACAACAAAAAAAAAGCCCAAGAAAAGCATGTAGCTTTTGAACGCATGCCGAAGGCAGCGTTGGTATCGTGAGTTGACTCTTTTGAAAAACAGCTTCAGCTGACTGAAAAAAAAAATCTTAAGACTTGCTTTCCACTGACGCAAACAAGTTTTGAATGGCTCCTGGACGTACGCGCAACTTTGCCAGTTCGTTTGTCTTATGCTGATGCAAATTTCTCACGAAATTTCAAATCTTAAGACGAATATTTGTAAGGGAGGGCATTCATATGCCAAGGTTCCACTGTATCTGGAATGTCATTCTGTGCTGTAGTGTTACAATTGAATTCACTGGACCGTGAGGCCCAAATATGTTCCAGCATGACAGTGCTCCTGAATGTAAAGCGAGCTCCATGAAGACATTACCAAGGTTGGAGTGGAAGAACTCGAGTGGCCTCTGTGTATGATAGAATTGTACCAGTGCAACACCATAAGAACAATCACACACCTGAAGAAGGTGGTCACTTCCCACTAATGGAGGGAGTAGGGGGACTAGTGAATGGGCTACAGTCACTAACTGTAAATCTAACACTCTCTTCATACAAGCAGTCTCTCTCTCTCACCCTCCCTTTCTCCCTCCTTCTCTCTGTATGTCCTTTTGATCTGAGGTTAAAGTCATGTCACTGGGTCAGTCGGTCCATTACAAAAGGATTGTCTTCTTAGGATTGTGTTTGTGTGGGGGTATTTTTGCATGTGTTTTGGTATAAGAGAGAGTGACAGAGAGAGATAGAAGCAGATGTCTTAATAGCAGAGTGCCTTCACAGGGCTGAGACGCTTAATGGATGGCTGATCAATGAGCTGGTATAATTAATACTAAAGAGCAGAGATGGAATATCGACCAGGTTGTGTCTCTCCTTCTTCCTGTTTCCCTACAGCTTACAGACCACCCTCGCTCTACCCCAGCAGCCCAGGCACAGCAAAGTGGGGCTGAATTGTATAAAAAAATTAAATATGTCCACCCATTGTGTCAAGAGCTCACTTGAAACAAATCTATTAAAAGACATGAACAACGCTGTTTAATATTTCATCTTTCTCTTTCAAAGCTCTTCCTGCTTAATTCTGCTGAGGATAACCATTTGCATAGATCCACTAAAGCCTGCTACTTAAACAAACCTGTTCTGCAGGAGGCCGTGTGATTGATACTGGTCGAACAATGCCTGTGAAGAATCCAAATGTTTTATAACAGCGAGCAAGACCAAATAGCATAGAGTTGTGGTGGAATGTTATTGTAATACTGATCAAGGCCAAGGTCAAAGGAGCAGGGATTACTTCGACCTCTCACTCCGCCCGCCTGTCTGTGTTCCTAATGCCCTCAGACTCCATTACCTATCGATTTCTCTCCCTATAGGAGTGCATCCCCAAAGCTCAAAGAAACCTTTCATCTCCTCCACTATACATACCTACCATCATTCTTACTCTACTTCCATCCCCCACTGCCTCTCATTCCTGCTGAATACTCTGAATGCACCATTCCCCACACAGGACTCTATTTCTATTCAGTTTTATTTATGATATTGCTTTTAAAAATGGACAAAGCAGCTTTACAGAAATATGGCTATAGATGTATATCCCTAAAGAGAAAAAGCGGCAACAGTAAGGAAAAGTCCCTGAGACAACATGAAGACGACGCCTGGAGAGAAATAAGACTGAGTCGCGACCCATTATCTACTGACCATACCATAACAGTATTCAGTATTCAGTCAAAGAGTTCTGAGCTGAAAGGATTTTCAGTTTAAGGCATATTCTGTTGTAGAGCTGCCAACAGTAGGGCTGCCAAAGGCAAATCATTAATAGTGAATTATTCATGCGAATTAATCTGCAAATACGCCATTAATCAGCGTAAATATGACTTATAAATGAGAACAGCTGTAACAAACATTATTTGGATTTTTTTTTTTAAATATGTGAAAGAAAACTGTGAGGAACATCTTAATGTTTTGTAACTTAAAATTAACTTAACATCTTTTTACTCGTGTCCTCTTAAGACACTCTATTGTTTATTCCCTGTTATAATGATAATAATTTATTTAAATTACAAATAAGTATGATGAGCGGGGGGCACGGTGGCTTAGTGGTTAGCACGTTTGCCTCACACCTCCAGGGTTGAGGGTTCGATTCGTGTGTGTGTGTGTGTGTGTGTGTGTGTGTGTGTGTGTGTGTGTGTGTGTGTGTGTGTGTGTGCCCTGCGATGGGTTGGCACTCCATCCAGGGTGTATCCTGCCTTGATGCCCAATGACGCCTGAGATGGCTCCCCATGACCCGAGAATAGTTCGGATAAGTGGTAGACAATGAATGAAGTGTGATGAGCATTGTGCTTGAATCAGAAACTGGTCTGGATTTAAATGGCTCTTTCACTGTACATCTACCAGTCTTCATTAAACTTGGAAATTGGTGCACATACACTGATCAGGCATAACATTATGAGCACTGAGAGGTGACGAGAATAACACGGATTATCTCCTCATCATGGCATCTGTTAGTGGGTGGGATATATTAGACAGCAAGCGAACATTCTGTCCTCAAAGTTGCTGAAGAAGTTAATGCTGCTTCTGATAGAAAGGTGTCAGAATGCACAGTGCATGACGGGTCAGGGCTGTTTAGGGAGCAAACACAATATTAGGCAGGTGGTCATAATGTTATGCCTGGTCCGTGTATCTTTCGAATAGCAAGCAGAAGTTTTAGGGTGCCTTAGGTCTGAATGTTCGTGCGTCCTGGATGTGCTGCTAGTGTGTGCTGCATTGTACCAGGCTATTATTTTTTGAAACATCCAGTGTTTCTGCCATCAGTGATGTGAGCTTTAGTCTATGGTGTTGCATATCTGTATGGAAAGAAGAGAGTAAAGCTTGTTGTAATGTTTTCTATCCATCACACAACTTGACACAATATCCCCATACCCCTCCTCTCTCTTCCTCACCCCCCTCAATTTCATGTTTTTGACTATATGTGGAATTAATAAGGCTTTTTTGTGTTCTTTAAAACTGCCTTAACAGTTTTTCCACACAGTGCTGCGTGGTGCAGGTGTAGCACCACTGCTGCTACCCCAATTCACAATTACCCTCTTACTTTAGGATGAAAACAAGTTAAAAACACATTGAACTCAATGATAATCAACTAATCAATGCAGCTGACATGTATTATGTGTAGTTTGTGTAAGTATTCACTCTCCTGGGACAGTGTTTAATAGTACTTACTATGGCTGCAGTTACAGCAGCCTGAACACATGCCCCACAACACAATGCTACCATGCTGATGAGCAGTAAGGTTTTTGCCTAGTTTTGTTTCTGTCTTGTCAGACTAGAGAAACTTCTACTTCTTTATCAGTAATGGATTTCAAGGATGTAAGAAAAACTGGTAAAAGGAGTGAATACTTATGTAGGCTGCTGAATCTTTAGGACAAAATGAAGATGCAATTTTAATAACAGAAGGCTTATAGTGTTTACTGTTTAGACAGGGACCCAAAATCCATTTGAAGCAGGGGTAGGTCTTTTTCATAAACTGTGTTTGTAAAGTGCATGCCTTTAGTGCAGGGGTCATCCACAACAACAGAAACTGAATCCAGTGTAGCTTATGGTGATATTACTTTGCAGTCCTGAGAGTCAGAGTAGCAGTGTCCTGATATTACACAACCCTCCCATGTTACACCCTGGTGCTGAATGCAGGCTTCATTAAGATGCTAAAGTTTTCCCATCTTGAGTATAAGACTAAGAATATGCTTTTTTGTTTTTTATTAATAATTGAATTCTGTTAGGAAGCCAAACTGTTTTATAGTTTCATAATTGAGAATTGTTTTCTTTTTCCAGTGTGTATTATGTCCCTGCCAAAGCCTGCAACACAAAATCATTTCGCTTGACACAGTTGTCCATTACATTAGTCTTTATCCTTTTTTAATTTGATTGCAGTATTTTATATTATAAAGTATTAAATATTTACCAGTTTGCTAACATTAACATTACTCCTAGCTGCCAGTTAAATTTAAGTAATTCTAAAAAGAATTGAAAGTTACATCAGGGGCCATGTGCTTTTCCATAAGCGCACAGGAACATCTGCCAAAAAATAGATCAACTTTGACATACAGTACAAATTCTGCCAAATAGCTTACAAAGGCGCTATAACTGCTTCAGCTGCATAAAGGACATGTTTTATCCCTCTTCCTGTTAGAAATCCACTGAATGCCTTTTCTTCAAACACCCCCGTATGTCAGAGATACGAGGTGTATATTGAGTTCAAACGCTGATCTGTAATATACTGGAAAATCAATGTGCCGGAAAATGCTGGATTTTCTTAGAAAATCTGTATTGGATCACGTGAAAGAAAAATTTTGTCACGGCAAACAAATCTGGGTGCATGAAGAGCATCTGAAAAACACAGGGACTGCATTTGCTAGTGACAGTTTTGCAGATTTAGACATTCGAGAATTCTGACAAAGGTGGGTCACTTGTATTCCAAACAGAACATTAAGTGGGGGGCATGAAGCCTTTATTATCGCCACACATATATTACAGCACAGTGGAATTCTTTTCTTCCCATATCCCAGCTGAGGAAGTTGAGGTCAGAGCGCAGGGGCAGCTATGATACAGCGCCCCTGGAGCAGAGATGGTTAAGGGCCTTGCTCAATTGCCCAACAGTGGAGCCTGGTGGCGCTGGGGCTTGAACCCCCGATCCTCCGATCAACGACCCAGAGCCTTAACCACTTGAGCCACCACTGCCCCCAGAGCACATGATAAGAGGACATGATAAGAGGACATGATAAGAGGACATGATAAGAGGACATGATAAGAGGAAGGAAAACTCAACCTGTTTCATAAATTCACATTACAATGACATGCAATATTACACTCTCACAAACAGTATACTAAACTGTACACTGACTAGGCATAACATTATGATCACCTGCCTAATATTGTGTTGGTCCCCCTTTTGCTGCCAAAACAGCCCTGACCCATCATCACCCATCAGCAGCATTAACTTCTTCAGCAATTTGAGCAACAGTAGCTCGATTGTTGGATCAGGCCACGTGGGCCATCCTTCACTCCCCTCGTGCATCAATGAGCCTTGGCCGCCCATGACCCTGTCTCCGGTTCACCACTGTTTCTTCCTTGGACCACTTTTGATAGATACTGACCACTGCAGACCGGGAACACCCCACAAGAGCTGCAGTTTTGGAGATGCTCTGATCCAGTTGTCTAGCCATCACAATTTGGCCCTTGTCAAACTCGCTCAAATCCTTACGCTTGTCCATTTGTTCTGCTTCTAACACATCAACTTTGAGGACAAAATTTTCACTTGCTACCTAATATATCCCACCCACTAACAGGTGCCATGATGAGGAGATAATCAGTCTTATTCACTTCACCTCTCACTGCTCATAATGTTATATCTGATCGGTGTTATGCCTGATCGGTGCATCGTCACCGTGGTGTTACACCTTTTCTAATTAGTCTTTTACCTAGAAATCTGCATGTAGTGTACTTTTAAAGCTTCACTATATTACCTAGTTATGTTTCATGCATATGGTTTATGCATCTTAAATCTTTTATAAAGGTACGCAATATATCAGTATTTTCAGGTGCAGGATAGATATTAAAAGTACAACACCAGTACCACAACATATATGTGTGTGTGTGTGCGTGTATGTATATATATATATTATATATATATATATATATATATATATATATATATATATATATATATATATATATATATATATACAAACCCGATTCCAAAAAAAGTTGGGACACTGTACAAATTGTGAATAACAAAGGAATGCAATAATTTACAAATCTCATAAACTTATATTTTATTCACAATAGAATATAGATAAAATAGCAAATGTTGAAAGTGAGACATTTTGAAATGTCATGCCAAATATTGGCTCATTTTGGATTTCATGAGAGCTACACATTCCAAAAAAGTTGGGACAGGTAGCAATAAGAGGCCGGAAAAGTTAAATGTACATATAAGGAACAGCTGGAGGACCAATTTGCAACTTATTAGGTCAACTGGCAACATGATTGGGTATAAAAAGAGCCTCTCAGAGTGGCAGTGTCTCTCAGAAGTCAAGATGGGCAGAGGATCACCAATTCCCCCAATGCTGCGGCGAAAAATAGTGGAGCAATATCAGAAAGGAGTTTCTCAGAGAAAAATTGCAAAGAGTTTGAAGTTATCATCATCTACAGTGCATAATATCATCCAAAGATTCAGAGAATCTGGAACAATCTCTGTGCGTAAGGATCAAGGCCGGAAAACCATACTGGATGCCCGTGATCTTCGGGCCCTTAGACGGCACTGCATCACATACAGGAATGCTACTGTAATGGAAATCACAACATGGGCTCAGGAATACTTCCAGAAAACATTGTCGGTGAACACAATCCACCGTGCCATTCGCCGTTGCCGGCTAAAACTCTATAGGTCATATAGAGCCATATCTAAACATGATCCAGAAGCGCAGGCGTTTTCTCTGGGCCAAGGCTCATTTAAAATGGACTGTGGCAAAGTGGAAAACTGTTCTGTGGTCAGACGAATCAAAATTTGAAATTCTTTTTGGAAAACTGGGACACCATGTCATCCGGACTAAAGAGGACAAGGACAACCCAAGTTGTTATCAGCGCTCAGTTCAGAAGCCTGCATCTCTGATGGTATGGGGTTGCATGAGTGCGTGTGGCATGGGCAGCTTACACATCTGGAAAGGCACCATCAATGCTGAAAGGTATATCCAAGTTCTAGAACAACATATGCTCCCATCCAGACGTCGTCTCTTTCAGGGAAGACCTTGCATTTTCCAACATGACAATGCCAGACCACATACTGCATCAATTACAACATCATGGCTGCGTAGAAGAAGGATCCGGGTACTGAAATGGCCAGCCTGCAGTCCAGATCTTTCACCCATAGAAAACATTTGGCGCATCATAAAGAGGAAGATGCGACAAAGAAGACCTAAGACAGTTGAGCAACTAGAAGCCTGTATTAGACAAGAATGGGACAACATTCCTATTCCTAAACTTGAGCAACTTGTCTCCTCAGTCCCCAGACGTTTGCAGACTGTTATAAAAAGAAGAGGGGATGCCACACAGTGGTAAACACGGCCTTGTCCCAACTTTTTTGAGATGTGTTGATGCCATGAAATTTAAAATCAACTTATTTTTCCCTTAAAATGATATATATTTTATCAGTTTAAACATTTGATATGTCATCGATGTTGTATTCTGAATAAAATATTGAAATTTGAAACTTCCACATCATTGCATTCTGTTTATATTCACAATTTGTACAGTGTCCCAACTTTTTTGGAATCGGGTTTGTATATATATATATATATATATATATATATATATATACACGCACACACTGCCCGTCCAAAAAAAAAATTGATTTTTCGTTCGACCGCCTTTAGCTTTGATTACAGCACACATTCTCCGTGGCATCATTTTGATAAGCTTCTGCATTGTCACAACATTTATTCCCGTCCAGAGTTGCATTCATTTTTCGCCAAGATCTTGTATTGATGATGGGAGAGTCGGACCACTGCGCAAAGTCCTCTCCAGCACATCCCAAAGATTCTCAATGGGATTAAGGTCTGGACTCTGTGGTGGCCAATCCATGTGTGATAATGATCTCTGAACCATTCTTTCACAATTTGAGCCCGATGAATCGTGGCATTGTCATCTTGGAATATGCCTGTGCCATTAGGGAAGAAAAAATCCATTGATGGAATAACCTGGTCATTCAGTATATTCAGGTAGTCAGCTGACCTCATTCTTTTGGCACATAATGTTGCTTTAACCTAGACCTGACCAACTGCAGCAACCCCAGACCATAGCACCTCAGATCAATCCCTTGAGTTCCCTTCGCATTGTGCATGTGGAAATGCTCTTACTTTCACTATTAATCATAGCCGTGAGTTCTACTGTTGTTTTTTTATGATTTGATTTCACCAAATGTTTAAGTGATCACCAATCACGATCATTCAAGATTTTTTTCTGACCACATTTCTTCCTCGAAGATGATGGTTCCCCACTATCCTTCCAGTTTTTAATAATGCGTTGGACAGTTCTTAACCCAATTTTAGTAGTTTCAGCAATCTCCTTAGATGTTTTCTTTGCTTGATGCATGCCAATAATTTGACCCTTCTGAAACAGATTAACATCTTTTCCACGACCACAGGATGTGTCTTCCGACATGGTTGTTTAAGAAATGAGAAACTACTCCTTGCATCAGTTAGGCTTAAATAACTTGTTGCCAGCTGAAACATAATCATCCATGCAGTAATTATCCAACGGGAGGCTCTTATTACATATATATATACCTTTATCATCGACTATTATCTATTATAGCCATATCTGATATGATGGAGGTATAGGTAAAGTTGTTAATAGTTGTTAAAGACTGAACAGACTTTCCTCAGCAGCGCTGAAACAATGTCCTTTAGACCGATAAGGTGAAAAAACAAATTTGAAAAACCTGTGTGAGCTATTTTCTGTAATATTTGTAGAACAAAAACACTGCCAATACCAACACAAAGATCAATAATACTAATTAAATAAGGAAAAACAAAACAGACTTTGTGTTTGTAAGCAGCAGACTGCAGCATGTAATAAATTAATTATGTACAAAATAAAAATGGTGGCTAAGTAAGGAATAAAGCACTACAGGGAATGCTGGTATTAGGCAGATAATCCACAACAGAGTGGTGTGATGGCTGTTACCCCTGAAATTGAATGTTCTTCCTAACAGTGTGTACCAAAGTGTTTCATTTTTCATATTTAAAAGTGTTCTGTCTCTGAGACTAGGTAGTGATTTTCATTAGCGTTTTCATTCATCTCACGGTTGAAAGTTTGTAGTGTTTCTATTCATTCATTCATTGTCTACCGCTTATCCGAACTACACTCGGGTCCCGGGGAGCCTGTGCCTATCTCAGGCGTCATTGGGCATCAAGGCAGGATACACCCTGGACGGAGTGCCAACCCATCACAGGACACCCATCACAGGACACCCATCACAGGACACCCATCACAGGGCACCCATCACAGGGCACCCATCACAGGGCACCCATCACAGGGCACCCATCACAGGGCACCCATCACAGGGCACCCATCACAGGGCACCCATCACAGGGCACCCACACACACAATTTAGAGATGCCAATCAACCTACCATGCATGTCTTTGGACCGGGGGAGGAAACCGGAGTACCCGGAGGAAACCCCCGAGGCACGGGGAGAACATGCAAACTCCACACACACACACGGCGGAGGTGGGAATCGAACCCCCAACCCTGGAGGTGTGAGGCAAACGTGCTAACCACTAAGCCACCGTGCCCCCCCTGTTTCCATGCGGATGTTTCAGCCAGACCTAATGTTAACGGCGACAAATGTATCCACGTAGATGACGCTGGTGCAAAGTTCTACTTGTTTATTAAGTAAAGATCAGCACAACGAATGTTATGGTGAAACAGTTGGTTCCTGTTAGCGCTTATGTTCTAGCAGCTTTGAACAGTCCTTCCCCGTTCTTCCCTCAGGGTCACTGCAGTGTTACCAAGAAACCACACTGTCCTCGCTTTTGAAGACTTTCCCACGTCTAAAAAATGACTGTTACAAAGTGCTGATACTATCACCACCCTCCATAAATAAACAAAATAAACATGTCCTCAAAGAAAACATCACCATATCAATAATTACACACATCATTTGAATCTGTTCCTGTGTAATTGTTGCTATAGAAACAACAGCACTTCAGAATGATCATGTTAATATAATCCTGTGATTTAAATGACCGCTATCGCTAGATCTGCTACATTAGAAAATTGAACACCTTCTAGTTAAGAAGTCTTACGAAGTAATCTTCTGACCAATCAGAATCGAGAATTCATCAGAGGCGTGGCCCTGGGTTTGTAGAATGCGTATCAACTGTGTATGATGGTATGTATGTGTGTTTTTCTCTCCTTTGAATCACATTGACCATTGTCTCAGGCTAGGCATACCTTAAGGATTTGGTGTGCCTGCACTGTGTGACCTTGTTTCCATTAGCACAGAGGATAAACTGTAACTAAATCTGGATGCAAGGGCTGGGGTTTCTGTAAACAACCCCTGTTTCAGCTCAGCAGATGGAGAAGAGGAGGGAAAAGTTGGCCAGGAATTAAAAGATTTCAACAAAAGGGGCAGTGGGGATAAAGAGATGAGGAGGGAGGATGTGTGTGGCTGAAATTCCTCAGAAAGGGTAACCCCTTAATGGCAGGAAGAAACCTGAAACATGAAGTCCATGAATATTATTTCTGTGCTGATGTTTTGTACAGGTTGCTACCTCGAATCACTTCTAAGCCTGGCTCGGTTGCCCATGTGTGTAAAGCAAAGCTCGGTGTATGAAGGTTATTAAACTGCTAGAACGAGATCGATTTGATGTTCTTTATGCCTCTTATGTCCAACATCCATGAAATTAGCATGAGTTGGGAGTTGGGAGCCGGGCGTGAGAACGGCCACGGCCCATGTGCTTGCACGGCCGGCTGCAGATGTAGAGGCTCTGAATGAAGCTGGCAGAGAAAAGAAAAAGAGAGAACAGTAATATTGCTGGTGTGCACCGGTTCAGGCCTGACCCATCCTCCAACCCTTTATTGCTTCTCTTTAATTCAATTTCAGCTTCGTTCGAGGGCAGAAAAGAAAAAAAAGTATTAAAGCAGAAACAAAAAGGTTTTTGGCGCAGCAGACCGTGGTGTGTCATTACCACTGCTGTTATTTCTGAAGTAGAGTACAAAGAAAAGAGAGGGAGTGAAAGAGAGTGGAAATTACTTGCCTTTATCCTCTTTGTGCATGGTGATATTTTTAATTTACAGTCATGCACAAATCTGTTTTGTTTTGCTTTTGTTTTATGGCAAGCCATTCTTTTTAATGTAACCACACAGTGTAGCTTGAATTGCAGTGTGAACACTACTTTCAAAAGAAACAAAAATCCCCAAATATTGCGAATTAACAGACTGCATGTATAAGCCAAGACATGACCTTAGAAACAGTTAGTCTTCTCTGTGTGTCTTTCTTTATTCTTCTCTCTTTGTTCTTTCTTTCTATTTAATACAGAGCATCATTAAAAACAGCCTCATTCATTGTAAGGAAACTTATAGTCTCCTAACATATCTTAGTCCCTTTTTAGTTTTATGGTAGACATTTTCCTCTCTCTTGCTCTCTCTCTCTCTCTCTCTCTCGCTCTCTCACTTTCTCTCTTACTCTCTTTCTCTTTCCCCTTTGTCCTTTTTGAGAAATGAGGAAGAAACGGCAGCGGTTGCTCTAGAGGAGAACTCTGTCTCTCTTGTGTCCCAGCACACAGATCATGTGTAACTCTTGATGTGACCTTTCTGCTGGCCCCACCATTTGTCATTACCACTGTTTTCCAGCAAATGTCTTTCAGAGACCTCAAGGATGATGTCTTTGTTTATGCCATAGGCTGCAGAGACAGGAGTATCAGAGTCTGACGCAGCTTCTTCATGGAGCTCAGGCACCTAGAGGAAATACTATAGGAAGAGTGCTTAGGTACACTTCCAAAGCCAGAGCAGGAGACAGCATGCTTTGTCTTTCTAAATCTATTGTGAAAGTTGCTAAATTATTGAAGCAGCTTTGTTTTTGTTTTATTGCAAAGCATTCAGATGTCATTGGATCTCTCTTTTGTATTTACATAATGGGGTAAAACAGCCCATAAACTAAAACCAGCCCATTGTCTGGGTCTTCAGTGTATGTGGACATTTAATTGATGTGAGTTTAGGATATCAGTATCAATGGGAATCTAAAGAGGCTTCCTACTCTAGTTTCTGCACCTCTTTCTGCATATGACAGATGCTAAAGTGCATGCAAATCTGTCTTACTTAGCAGACTATATCACATTTAATTGGTGAGACTATGCACTTTGCTTGCATAATCAGGAACAAAGTGATAAATCCAGCCACTTTTATTCTCAGACTCAGGCCACTTTTTTTTTTTATCTCACTGGAGCATGGCAGCATAAAAGCATTGCAAATTTCTTGCCGCTTTTTGACAAGCTCTGAGCCAAACACTGATAATGATTGTGGCTCATTTATCATTTTGGTGACCATAACAAAATGTAAGTTGCTTGGGGATCTTCTTATAAGGAATACTGTAATCATATTATTCTAGTTAGAAGAGAACTAAAGAGGATCCAGGGAATAAGTTTAAATGATTCCTCATCCTTTTCTACAGATCAAGAACTCCTGAGATGGAGCATGTGCTACTGAACATGACAGAGTGTACAAATGCAAGCTTTTTTTTTTTTTTTTTAAAGAGATCACTAAGACGAATATTAGGCGCGTGTTTCGTGAAAACTTGATGACGTCTTCACATGTTATGTTATACAGTGACATCCTGCCAACAGACGGAAATCCTGATGCGTCATTGTGTTTCATGAAGCTGGCACAGTTTAAAATGTCGTGTTCATGTTAGCAACACTTAATAAACTAGCAAAAAAGTCAAAAGACACTATTACATCACTGTGTTGCTGTATTTTTGCATTGTACTGAAATGATATAATATGTTGTGCAGTTTACAGTAATGAAATAGAAATGTTAAACAGAATCTTGCTCAGGAACAATAGTTAGTTTTTAAAATCAAAACTTATCGGAAAGGTACAAAAAAATGACAAGCCTGTGTGTAAAGTTTCTGAAGTAACTTTTGACATAGATGCCTCTGGGAGATACTGTATTACTGTGTTCACCTCTGCTTTCCTCCTTTTCCTCTCTTACAGCAAAGGTGAAGTCTAAGTGCGCCCCCACGTTCTTCGGCTGCGCTAATGGCGTCCACTGCATCATCGGCCGCTTCCGCTGCAACGGCTTCCGCGACTGCCCCGACGGCAGCGACGAAGACAACTGCAGTGAGTATCCCACTGAAACCACAGCTCAGGCCAGTCGTACAGGCCTGTTACTCCCGAGCAGAGCCAACCTGACTGATCTGAAAATCCTTTTCTTACTGAACTGACAAAGCTAGTACAGAGAGGACAGTAGCAGTGCTACCAGCTTTGTTTTAAACTGAAAGTAAAAAGAGTCCTGAGTCTTAGCTTTGAGCAGTGTTGTTGATTTTAGAAAGTATTTTTTCCCACAGTGCTTCATGTTCAGAAGAGCTTCTGCCAGGTACGGGTTGCACAGTTACTGATTTTTACTGGTCAACCAGTATTTCAGAAATAGTAGTCAACTGATTGTCTTTTTCATGGTTCATTTTCGGACATTTTTAAAAATCTTTGTTTCAATTGTGCAGCAACTTGCACTTCACAAGCACACACAGGCTATAAATTAAATTTCTACCAAAATAATAAACTTGGAGGGGTCGGCTTGGTGGTTAGCACGTTTGCCTCGCACCTCCAGGTTTGGGGGTTCGATTCCCGCCTCCGCCATGTGTGTGTGGAGTTTGCATGTTCTCCCCGTGCCTCTGGGTACTCCGGTTTCCTCCCCCGGTCCAAAGACATGCATTGTAGGTTGATCGGCATCTCTAAATTGTCCGTAGTGTGTGATTGTGTGAGTGAATGAGAGTGTGTGTGCCCTGCGATGGGTTGGCACTCCATCCAGGGTGTATCCTGCCTTGATGCCCAATGACGCCTGAGATAGGCACAGGCTCCCCGAGAATAGATCGGATAAGCGGTAGACAATGAATGAATGAATGAATGAATAATAAATCTGTGTATCATATATAATATTCATGGGCATATCATTCTTAACATGCACTCATATGGGTGAGCTGGCTGCTCAGTTGAAATCAACTGAGATGAGTCCACTTGAGCATCTGGGAAGTTTTTCTTCCATGTTCAACTCCGGTCTCAGTAGCATCCAACAATGACACTGGACAAGCCTCATCAAGCTGCCATGTGCCTCTGATCTGACTTCACTATTCTATAGTGTAAGGAGCTTTCATTCAGCTAAACTCAAGAAAGGCGCGACAGAAAAATCACAAGTTCACGCTTCAGCCATCTGTCCTGCATTAGTCAATCGGGGGTATCTGTGAGCTCGGGTGTGCAGAAAGTGATGGCTAGTGGAGGTAGAAAAGAAAAGATTTGGAGGTTGGCATTGCACAGCTCTTGGAGAATGAACTAAACTGTGGGAATTGTGTGCACACCTACACAAAGTGAGATTCATTAAAGCAAAAGAAACTTTTAAATAAAGACTTCTCACCGCAGTATTGTGCAGTTGACTGTAGAACTGGCTTCATTTAACCTGAAATTTTTTCATCGTAACATTAGTGCGTTATAACCTCATTGAATTTTTCCACTGGCTCGACTAGTCGACATTCCCGCAGCAGAGACTAATGAATGTATTAGTCGATTAGTCTCTGCCATCTCTAGTGCTTGGGTCTGATTCTCCTTCTCTACACACCCCATAGTCTTCAGGGTAAAAACGTATGAATGTTTCCAGGAGCACCTACAGTATTTCACTATGAGTATATGATTGCTGGATCGTTTCTGTAACCGGGAGTGAATAATCGGGTCTAATTTTGGCTGCAATAAAATGACTACACTTGGCAATTGGTGGAATTTACAACTTCTTCCAATAACTTGTGCTCACACACGATACTTGGCTAATTTAATGGAAAGAACATTTGATGCTTGAAAATGTGTCACAGTGCATCAAAGTGCTCCACGCTCTCTCCTGTCTGCTCCAGCCTGGGAATCCGACAGCGCAGTCTAGCTGCTCAGGCTGTGTGATTTTAATAAAGCAAATCCCATCATGCAGGGAGAGCTGCTGGGTGTAGCCTGCAGGGCATCATGTATGCTCAGATCTAATCTAACCTGTTAAACACAACTGTGCTCGAAGCAGCCAGAACGCTCTGCTGTGTGATTGCCTCGATCTGTCCTCTAGATGATTCTACATCGGTTGACCTCTCATAAACTAGACAAGCAGAGAATGAAAGGTGGATTTGTTTGCATGGAAAATGAGGTTTCTTCAGAGAGTTGTTTCCAGAGGTTTTTATGTCATCCATGTTTGATTTTTGATTTTGATTATCAATCCCACGATTGTTTAAATCTTACAAGTGTTATAGCTGCCACTGTTCATCAGATAATATTCCAGCGTGTGGTACAAGAGAGTCTTTATGAGAATTATGAGACAAGGCGCTAATACCTAGATCAGCCAACAAAGTGTCAGGGGGAGACTGTAGCAAAGAAGACCACGAAGCAGAGCACAACGAATCACCGTCGGAAAACTAACAGGTTTTGTACGTTTTGTGTTCTTGTAACTCAATTATATGAAAATAAGCTTATTTTACAAACTGTCTAGTTCCCCTGAGATAAGGCCGTCTCAGCTGGTGTGCAGGACCCAGGACATTATTTTTCCTCTAGCATTCAGGCTAGAGCAGAGTGGCTTGTGTATGCTGTGCATACAAATAAACTACTGAACAGAAGCATAAGCAGATGATGATGGCTTAGCAAATTAAAGCGTTTAGAAAATACTTAAATACAAAAGGTGCAGTCATGATATTTTTTGTTGTTCCTTGCTTGTACAAATAATCTGGAAGATATGTTGAACATGATGCAAAAAAAATTTAAATAATGGGTGATCTTAGTAAAAGTGTATAAATGCGCTGAGATAGCCCTTTTGGAAGACTGACTTCTGGTCAGTTGTTTTTGGATGCACCCCCTGTCTGTCATTTTATAGACACTCTACAGGCTGGCATGTGTCCTGGGGGTGAAGCTACATGAACATGAGAGGAAATCGTTCAGATGTCAATCCCACATTATGGTTAGAGATCTAATTTTGGTGGGGGGGGGAGACTAATCTTATCTAATCTAATGATCCTTTAATAAACCTTGGAATGCTTAAATGGCTCCTGCTGTTATTAACGATTATTAATGCTTTATTAAGTATTATTTATGATACACATGTGGTTATATTCAAGAGCCTGCAATCAGAGATTTGGTTAGATTTCTGACTGGAATGTATTTCTACATCGGAGTTAAAGAGAGCCAGCTGAGCGTTTTCTGTGGTATTAGACGCGTTCACGGCTGTAATAAGCCATATGAGAGGTGATGAGAGAGCTGTTTAATGCTGAGAGATCAATGACAGATCATTGTGTGTCTGTACACAGCAGGAGTGCAGTTAGCACAGGTCATACCCTACATTTGTCTCTCTCTGCCATAGGGCTAATGATGGCTGTTAAGACGATGACCTCCTGTCATTAAAGATCCATAGTAAAGTTTGCCGTGCTCTGTGTCTCCTCTCTCTGCAGCAGGTAATCCTCTGGTGTGCTCAGCGGCTCGCTTTCACTGCAGGAATGGCCGATGCGTGGATCGAAGTTTCCTCTGTAATGGTCAAGACAACTGCCAGGACAACAGTGATGAAGAGAACTGCCTTTCCACAGCAGGTATCTGATCTCTCACACACACACACACACACTTCTTCTTCTTCTTCTTTCAGCTTTTCCCTTCAGGGGTCGCCACAGCGAATCATCTCTCTCCACCTATCCCTATCTTCTGCATCCTCAACACTTGCACCCACTAGCTTCATAGTAGTAGTTGCTTTCGGCTGCTCCCTGTTCGGGGTCGCCACAGCGGACCAATTAGTCCGCACAACAACTTGGCAAATGTTTTACGCCGGATGCCCTTCCTGACGCAACCCTCCCATTTTTCCGGGCTTGGGACCGGCACTGCATCCAGTGGCTGGGGTTGAGGCATTGGCTGGAATCGAACCCGGGCCTTCCGCATGATAGGCGAGTAACCTACCACTGAGCCACCAATGCCTCTACCCACTAGCTTCATATCCTCATTAATTCCATCCATATACCTCCTCTTTGGCCTTCCTCTTTGCCTCCTGCCTGGCAGCTCCATGTCCAACATTCTCCTACCAATATACTCACTCTCCCTCCTCTGAACATGTCCAAACCATCTTAATCTGGCCTCCCTAACTTTGTCCACCAAATGTCCAATATGAGCTGTCCCTCTGATGTACTCGTTCCTAATCCTGTCCAACTTTGTCACTCCCAAAGAGAACCTCAACATCTTCAGCTCTGCTACCTCTAGCTCTGACCTCCTCTGACAACTGGTCCATCACTATAGCAAACAGGAAGGGGCTCAGAGCCGATCCCTGATGCAGTCCCACCTCCACTTTGAACTCCTCTGTCTGACCTACAGCACACCTCACCACTGTCCTGCTCCTCTCATACATGTCCTGCACCATGCTCTGACATACTTCTCTGCTACTCCTGACTTCCTCATACAGTACACACACACAGCCACTACTCTAGTGAAACTCTACTCTCATTTATATCTTTTTTATATTGTTTTATTTTCTTGACTGACTGCACAGTAACGCCTTAATTTACACCAGACTCATTTATAAGACATTTTCAGTATGTGTCAGACATCACAGATACGCGTTCAGTTTAACAAGTGTTTCAGTCTAGCTGGGTTAGAGAGTTGTAAAAAAGTGCACTTGTTTTACCTCATCGTTTATTTTTCTGCTGAAACTAAGCGAAGCATAAACACCACAGGAATCCATTCATATCACACAAGGACACTTTCTATATCTCCAAACCTGACATTATTGTGCTGTGTAAGAATCATGTGCTGAACAAGTCTCTCCCATCCCCTATGTTTTATGGATAAAGTTTACACTTGGGCATTTATTTTTTTGTAAAAAAAAATAAATAAAAATGAAGTGATATCTTTTGTGAAAAATGGATAAAACTGAATGAAAATATTGAATCAAAAGCATAAGGATGAAATTTAAGAATGTGTAATACATGGCTTTTATCCAGATGTTTTTATTTTGTATGGCTTTATAACATTTCTATATTTTGCATATGTATATGATTACAGTTGCTTTCACAGCATGGTATAGCTCACCAAAATTTGAAAACTGAGCACAAATGTGGTCCTCAGAACACATCAAGGACATCAGTAAACCCTCTGTGCTCCTCCTCCCGCTTCCTCTCCATCTCTCTCTCTCTCTCTCTCTCTCTCTCTCTCTCTCTCTCTCTCTCTCCCTCTCTCTCTCTCTCCATCTCTCTCTCTCTCCCCCATCTCCGTCTTCCACCCCCTCTTACCCCCCCTCTCCCTCTTCCTCTCTCGCTCCTTCTTTCTACCCCTCCTCCCGCCCTCCAGTCTGTCTGTCACTGTCTATCTCATTCTTACACACAAATTTTTGTGCCTCTCTCTAAACACTTCCCAAATACACGCACACATGCTCTCTCTCTCTCTCTCTCTCTCTCTCTCTCTCTCTCTTTCTCTCTCTCTCTCACTCTCTCTCTCTGCATGGCAGACTTGCTGTAATGAAACACCAGCTTTCCTTGAGCTCTGAGCTTCTAGCATGCTTTCCACTAATAAGAACAGAGCTGCAGGTGACAGATAAGACCCACACCATCCTGTCTAAGGCACCTGAGCCTATCCTTCTACCTCCTCTCTGTCTCTCTCTCTCTCTGTCTCTCCTCTCTTCTCTCTCTCTCTCTCTCTCTCTCTCTCTCTCTCTCTCTCTTCCCATCACTAAGTCTCCCCCTGTTGGTAAGGACAGGTCAAGATTTATTTTTTTTCTGTGTCTGTTATAAGGAAAAAATAAAGAGAACAAGTGAAAGAAGTTGGGGATAAAGCAGGGGTCCGTGTCTAACAATCCACACTTTGGCTGTAGGTTTCTACAGGTTTCTCTCTCTCTCTCTCTCTCTCTCTCTCTCTCTCTCTCTCTCTCTCACTGTCTCTAGTTTGGCTGACTTATTGTTTGGCTTTGCTCCTATTAGCAGTCTGGGCATCATTTATTTATCTGTTTGTTAATGGATCCTTTGGAACAGAAGTCTTGAAGAACAGCAAACAGCGGCATGTAAACAACACAAAATGTATTTATTGAGAGGGAAAACAATGTTGTTAAGGGATTGTGTTGAAGGATGCAGCAAAAAACAAAGAAAATATGGGTGTGAATATTTTATTACAGATAACCAAGAAGAGCTATGTGAAACGGGAGCAGAGGAGCCTCTGAGAGCGGCGTGAAGAAACATACAGTTAGAATAGTAAGATGAGAGAATGACTCAGCTGTAACTCATGAAGAAGATGCAGGGAAAGCAAGCGTCTCAGCTGCATACATTTAGCTGTGGGTGGTGTAGTGGATTTGTCTTCTCAGCTCGTGTTTAAAGCTCAGTGAGGGGAAGCAGCACTTGCTCTCTCTCTCTGGTGAATAGCCTTGTTGACCCACGTGTTCAGTCACTAAGGCCAGTTCAGTTGTCAGCAATTACTTTTGGTCAAGCTTTTATAAAATGTCACACGGGGAATAAAGATGACATGAGCTGCATGAAAACACTACAAATTCACTTGAAAAAGATGTAGGATGTATGTATGTGGTTTATTTTCGCTTTGCACTGAGTTTATTTAGTTGAATTCTAACCAGATTTAGCAAGTTTTAGCTTCATCTGCTTGGGAAATGTATTTTGTTAAAACATATTGAATGATTTGTATTTTGTTAAAACATAAATATGTATTTTGTTAAAACATATTGAGGCAAACTCATCAGGAAGGTAGCTGAGCTTTTATTTCACTACAGTTTCTGTGTCTGTGTGTTGTGTTTCTTGTTTTTGTGTGTAGAGAGAGAATGAGAGTCTTATGTTTCCATCTGCTTGACCTTCTCTGACCTTTGAACTGTTGGTCCACCACAAAGAAATTCCGTTCAAGAAAAAAAGAGAAAGACGGGGCGAGACAGAGAATAGCAGAAAACCGAGTGGAGATGGAAACTAAACATGAGATCAAAAAGGCCTTTGATTGTAGTAGGAGAAGCTATTTGTACATGTTGTGGATTCTTAAAAAAAATATTTTTTCTTGAATATCAAAGCAGTGTCTCCAGCCGTAAAATACCTTGCTTTGTCTGGAATAAAACTTTTACAAATTTCCCGAAACTGCTCCAGCGCTTTTTAAACCTAATCTCTATCTGCTGCATCTGTCTGCCACATGCAGCAGTTTAGATATACACCGATCAGGCATAACATTATGAGCAGTGAGAGGTGAGGTGAATAAGACTGATTATCTCCTCATCATGGCACCTGTTAGTGGGTGGGATATATTAGGCAGCAAGTGAACATTTTGTCCTCAAAGTTGATGTGTTAGAAGCAGGAAAAATGAACAAGTGTAAGGATTTGAGCGAGTTTGACAAGGACCAAATTGTGATGGCTAGACCTCTGTATCAGAGCATCTCCAAAACTGCAGCTTTTTTGGGTGGTTCCAGTCTGCAGTGGTCAGTATCTATCAAAAGTGGTCCAAGGAAGGAACAGTGATGAACCGGTGACAGGGTCATGGATGGCCAAGGCTCATTGATGCACGAGGGGAGCGACGGCTGGCCCGTGTGGTCCGAGCCA
The DNA here is from genome assembly GCA_033459395.1 of Hemibagrus guttatus. NCBI lineage: Eukaryota > Metazoa > Chordata > Actinopteri > Siluriformes > Bagridae > Hemibagrus > Hemibagrus guttatus. The sequence goes on along the minus strand of JAUCMX010000013.1, from coordinate 11,527,937 downwards.
ACAGACGAGCTACTGTTGCTCAAATTGCTGAACTAGTTAATGCTGGTTCTGATAGAAAGGTGTCAGAATACACAGTGCATGATGGGTCAGGGATGTTTTGGCAGCAAAAGGGGGACCAACACAATATTAGGCAGATGGTCATAATGTTATGCCTGGTCGAGAACATTTAGATTTTTTAAGATAAATCCCACTACACACCAGATACAAAAAGCACACCACATTGTTGATGCTTCCTATGTGCTCTCACAACCAACTTGCCATTTTATGCCAAATTTCCAGTAAAGATTTCTCGGAAGTGTCTTGGCGCATGCTTCCCTTTGCAACCACAAATGGCTGTACTGAGATACTGGCCCAAGATAGCATAAATATTTTATTTTATGCCATTTTAAACCTGGAAAAATGTGCTCTTTGCATGTGCAGCTGGTGTAAAAGGCTGTCTTGATTAACACATCAGTGTAGTGGCAGTGATGCAGCTTGTACAGAATGAGCTTCAAATGGACTTTGTTCTAAAAGGCCAAATATAATATAGCACGTACTACAGGGCTACAAACTGCTATCTCAGTTCAGCAGCAGAATTATTGAGTATTTACTACATCATAAAATATAATGCAGCTAGAATTCCATTAGTGTCAGGAACCGCTGGACAGTTCCCTGCCAGGCCTGGAGGGGGCACTGGCAGGTGATTTCATGGAGCCTGCTTTATCGTTTGTATTTTGTGTCACGCCTTTCCCATTGTTCTTGTTCCCGTTGTTTCACCTGTTCCCTATTAGCCGTGATGTTTACCCCTATATATAGGGATCTCTGTGTACCTGTCCTTGTGGGTCATTGTTCTTTGTTTCATGGTTTAGGTTATGGTGTGTCAGGTTTTGTTTATTAGTGTTATGTTTATTAGTGTTATGTTTTAGTGTTAGGTTTGTCTTCCCCATGTATTTGTGTTTATGTTAATAAAGCAGCACTTCGCTGAGTCCCGCGTATGGGTTCTCCTTCCATGGCGTGCAGGCGCGTACACGCGCAATCACGGAGGTCCGGGTTCGAGCCCCACACAGGGTGGGGGTGCCCGGACGTGACAGAATGACCCACCATTCTGAAGACCCAGCGGGATTCCCAGCGAGTTCCTGTCCATGTCCAGGTTTTGCAGTCCACGAGCGAGGACCCTGGCAGATGACATCCAACCAACCACCTTCTTCGGAGGATGTTCAGGCAGGTGGCCTTCCTTCCCCGTTTCCCCAGGGAGGTGCCTCCGTCTCTGTTCCAGGTCGAGGATGCCGCTCCACGATGGAGTTTCCGCAGAGGACACCGCTCGACTCCCGGTCATGGGGTGCACCCCCCTTTTTTTCGGATCCTCTGGGAGCGTGGCACCCACCACTCCAGCCGGGGACGCCGCTCCGCGAAGGGTTTTTCCGTGGAGGACGTCGCTCGGCACTTCAGGTGGAGGGTGCTCCCCCCCGTCTTGTTTGCGTGTCGGATGTCACCATCTCTAGGATCTGGGGCATCGCTGTGGACTGCAATTATGAACTATGCCATGCCCAGTACCTCCCCTCTTGGACTACAGCTTCGGTCGATGTTTGAGGCGCTTCGGGAGCCGCGCCTTAGAGGGGGGACTATGTCAGGAACCGCTGGACAGTTCCCTGCCAGGCCTGGAGGGGGCACTGGCAGGTGATTTCATGGAGCCTGCTTTATCGTTTGTATTTTGTGTCACGCCTTTCCCATTGTTCTCGTTCCCATTGTTTCACCTGTTCCCTATTAGCCGTGATGTTTACCCCTATATATATATTGTTTCATGGTTTAGGTTATGGTGTGTCAGGTTTTGTTTATTAGTGTTATGTTTATTAGTGTTATGTTTTAGTGTTAGGTTTGTCTTCCCCATGTATTTGTGTTTATGTTAATAAAGCAGCGCTTTGCTGAATCCCGCGTATGGGTTCGGGTTCAAGCCCCGCACAGGGTGGGGGTGCCCGGATGTGACAATTAGTTAGCCAAGTTCTTGAATCACTACAGATATGACACTGAGTCACTTTGTTAGAAGTTAGCAGTCAGCGCTGCAAAAAATGATGTTCACTTAAATCATCCAGCCCTTAGGCAGAGAGATCTGTCAAATCACATGTAATGATGAGCTCATTAGCAGTATTGCATATGACAGCTACATGATTTGTATATTTTATAAACTATAAGAAACTTTCTGTTTCTTATTCTTACATTTAGAGGAAAGTCATTTAGTTCCCTTCTTTCAGTCTCACACATGAGTTTCTTATAACAATAACAGATCCCGCAATAAGACATAGAAACTGTGCATCACCTGTCAGTGTAGTAGTTACTCTGTGTTTGGGTCACTGCTGCAACAAAGACTAGAAGCTGTCAAGGCTTGCGTTATAATCCCTCCATCCATCATTTTTTTGTAGCATTTATCCTTCACAGAGTCGAAGAGAACCTGGAGACTGTCACAGGGGAATTGCGGCACAAGGCAAGGGACATGCTGGACAGGATGCCAACTCATCACAGGGCACAATCACACACATTCACACACTTCAGAGATGCAATTCAGCCTGCATTCATTCATAAATGCATGGAAATAGGATTTTCTGTTTGGTATATCATCACTGCAGATTTGATTTTTAATTACATTTCAAGTAGATCTCTTTTAAAAGTCTTCAATTTCAATTGGACATACCTGCAGACATCCTTTCAGAACCTGGTGGCATACAAATCTTAATCTCATATCTTTACCTCAAATCAGTGCTCCACGCAGTAGCACTGCAGTCCACTGGGTCCAAAGAGCCTCATTAAAGCACCTTAAATATGTCTACAAATCAGCAGAGAGCCCTGAGCTGTCAAAGCATATTTCACATATGATTATGGGTCCTGCACATATTTTGTTGTTTTTAATCAGTGCCGAGCAGGCTGCTGTGGGACTGTCTGGGAGGTAATTATGTCCTTCCTGGACTCCACTGACAACAGACTGACATGTTACATTAAGCTGCAAAAGGACGCTGTCAACAAGAGCGATACAGGCACACATACACACGTCCCACCTTACACACACATACAGAACAGCAGTTTTTTACCGAGACAGGGATTCTGCAGAACTCCAGGTGTTGCTGTGAAGACGGAAGAAACGTACGTCTGAAACATCCACACACTGTGAGTTATTAGCATCTTTCCCCAAAATGGTTAAAAACTCATATTAAACACAAAACTCACATTCTTGTGGTTGTCAAGTTTCTAACCGATCCAGCAAATGCTACTTTCATAACAACAAGCTGTTTGGAAGCTTCCCAACAACGAAGCCTTTCCTGAGAGCACAAAATGCAGAGCCTATACTTCTCCCAGCAGTGTTAGAACTACTGCTCACACTGTTGTGCTGTAATCAGATGAGGCCAAGTGCAACTTATTTTGTAATCTGTGTGTGTGCGTGTGTTTGTGTGTGCATGTGTTGAATGTGTTGTGTGTGTGTCTGTCTATCTATGCTTGTCTGTGCATGTGTTCTATGCGTTGTGTGTTTGTATGCAGTATGCTTCTTTTTTTAGTAGCAGTTATAAGCCATACCCAAGCAGTAATGAGGAAGCACAGATGGACATTATTCCTCCTCGCTGTAGCTCTGAGTAGGACACAGAATCTATCCCATTAATCTGTGTGTGTGTGTGTCTCTGTGTGTGTGTGAGAGAGAGATGTCTACTGTTCACTGGCCTGTGCCAGTTCTGAATGGCCACCTTAATTAAACATCTCTCCCTGTAACCATGGTGACATAGTAGCCACCTCAACTGTTCCCACACACACTCATCTGTGGTGGTTTTTTTCTTTTTCACTTTAACACATGCACTCTTATTCAATCACAAACTCACTCTACTCTGCTCACTTTTCTCTACTTCACACACACTCTCACATTCACTGTGACACATTCACTCTCTGTCACTTTCATACTCACTCGCACACTGTTCCTCACACACTCTCATTCACTCTCTTAGTCACTCTCACACTCGCACACTGTTCCTCACACACTCTCATTCACTCTCTTAGTCACTCTCACACTCACACACTGTTCCTCACACACTCTCATTCACTCTCTTAGTCACTCTCACACACACTCTCATTCACTCTCTTAGTCACTCACATCTCACACACTGTTCCTCACACACACTCTCATTCACTCTCTTAGTCACTCTCACACACACTGTTCCTCACACACTCTCATTCACTCTCTTAGTCACTCTCACACACACTGTTCCTCACACACTCTCATTCACTCTCTTAGTCACTCTCACACACACTGTTCCTCACACACTCTCATTCACTCTCTTAGTCACTCTCACACACACTGTTCCTCACACACTCTCATTCACTCTCTTAGTCACTCTCACACACACTGTTCCTCACACACTCTCATTCACTCTCTTAGTCACTCTCACACACACTGTTCCTCACACACTCTCATTCACTCTCTTAGTCACTCTCACACACACTGTTCCTCACACACACTCTCATTCACTCTCTTAGTCACTCTCACACTCACACACTGTTCCTCACACACACTCTCATTCACTCTCTTAGTCACTCTCACACTCACACACTGTTCCTCACACACACTCTCATTCACTCTCTTAGTCACTCTCATCACTCACTCACTGTTCCTCACACACACTCTCATTCACTCACTAGTCACTTCTCACACTCACTCACTGTTCCTCACACACACTCTCATTCACTCTCTTAGTCACTTCTCACACCACTCACTGTTCCTCACACACACTCTCATTCACTCTCTTAGTCACTCTCACACTCACTCACTGTTCCTCACACACACTCTCATTCCTCACTCTCACTTTACACTCACTCTCACACTCACTCACTGTTCCTCACACACACTCTCCTACTCTCTGACACTCACTCTCACATTTACACTCATCTTACACTCACTCACATCCATCACTCTCACACTCCATCTTACACTCATTCACTCTCACACTCCATCTTACACTCATTCACTCTCACACTCCATCTTACACTCATTCACTCTCACACTCCATCTTACACTCATTCACTCTCACACTCCATCTTACACTCATTCACTCTCACACTCCATCTTACACTCATTCACTCACACTCCATCTTACACTCATTCACTCTCACACTCCATCTTACACTCATTCACTCTCACACTCCATTATACACTCATTCACTCTCACACTCCATCTTACACTCATTCACTCTCACACTCCATCTTACACTCATTCACTCTCACACTCCATCATACACTCATTCACTCACACTCCATCTTACACTCATTCACTCTCACACTCCATTATACACTCATTCACTCTCACACTCCATCTTACACTCATTCACTCTCACACTCCATCTTACACTCATTCACTCTCACACTCCATCATACACTCATTCACTCACACTCCATCTTACACTCATTCACTCTCACACTCCATCTTACACTCATTCACTCTCACACTCCATCTTACACTCATTCACTCTCACACTCCATCATTCACTCTCACACTCCATCTTACAATCATTCACTCTCACACTCCATTATACACTCATTCACTCTCACACTCCATCTTACACTCATTCACTCTCACACTCCATCTTACACTCATTCACTCTCACACTCCATCATTCACTCTCACACTCCATCTTACACTCATTCACTCACACTCCATCTTACACTCATTCACTCTCACACTCCATCTTACACTCATTCACTCTCACACTCCATCATTCACTCTCACACTCCATCTTACACTCATTCACTCTCACACTCCATTATACACTCATTCACTCTCACACTCCATCTTACACTCATTCACTCTCACACTCCATCTTACACTCATTCACTCACACTCCATCTTACACTCATTCACTTTCACACTCCATCTTACACTCATTCACTCTCACACTCCATCTTACACTCATTCACTCTCACACTCCATTATACACTCATTCACTCTCACACTCCATTATACACTCATTCACTCTCACACTCCATTATACACTCATTCACTCTCACACTCCATCTTACACTCATTCACTCTCACACTCCATCTTACACTCATTCACTCTCACACTCCATCATTCACTCTCACACTCCATCTTACACTCATTCACTCTCACACTCCATTATACACTCATTCACTCTCACACTCCATCTTACACTCATTCACTCTCACACTCCATCTTACACTCATTCACTCACACTCCATCTTACACTCATTCACTTTCACACTCCATCTTACACTCATTCACTCACACTCCATCTTACACTCATTCACTCTCACACTCCATTATACACTCATTCACTCTCACACTCCATCTTACACTCATTCACTTTCACACTCACTCTCACACTTCATCTTACACTCATTCACTCTCACACTCCATCTTACACTCATTCACTCTCACACTCCATTATACACTCATTCACTCTCACACTCCATCTTACACTCATTCACTTTCACACTCACTCTCACACTCCATCTTACACTCTTTCACTCTCACACTCCATCTTACACTCATTCACTCTCACACTCCATTATACACTCATTCACTCTCACACTCCATCTTACACTCATTCACTCTCACACTCCATTATACACTCATTCACTCTCACACGCCATCTTACACTCATTCACTTTCACACTCACTCTCACACTCCATCTTACACTCATTCACTCACACTCCATCTTACACTCATTCACTCTCACACTCCATCTTACACTCATTCACTCTCACACTCACTCTCACACTCCATTATACACTCATTCACTCTCACACTCCATCTTACACTCATTCACTTTCACACTCACTCTCACACTCCATCTTACACTCATTCACTCTCACACTCACTCTCACATTCCATTATACACTCATTCACTCTCACACTCCATCTTACACTCATTCACTTTCACACTCACTCTCACACTCCATCTTACACTCTTTCACTCTCACACTCACTTTAACACTCCATCACTCTCACACTTTGTCTCACACTCATTCACTCTCACACTCGTTCACTATTAAACCTCTATTCCATGAGCATCACACTTAGAGCAGCAGCTCTGCCATGTCGCACCAAACCCTTCAACCAGTGCACCTATTTATTCAGTTAAATACAAGCCTATTTACACCCTGGTTCTGCAGTAATACTGCATGGCATCATGCATATTTGTATGCAGCCACTTAGCATAAGCAGGTTTAAAGAGTGTAATGGTGCGCAAAGACCTCTGGGATATTTGAGGGCTGAGAGCATTTACCCATCTGGAAAATGTTACCATTAAAAAAAAAACACCCTTTCTAAAAGATGACACGAGGACCGAATATAAATGGCTTCAGAAAGGGTGGAGGAAGAGTGATTATGTGTCAGAGAGAGTGTGAGATGGAAAAGGCACGAGCAGGAAAATTAGAGAGATGAGAAGCTACAGAATGCGGGAGAGATGAAGAAAAAGGAGGGAGGGAGAGGAACAGAAAAGGGCATAGATGAAATAGAGGATTATGTAGAGTACTAAAAGACAGGATATTAAAGGGCTTCTTCATAGCCGGTGGGTCAGAGAAAGAAAAAAAAAACAACGAGTCGCAAAAGAGAATTGAGGAAAAGTAAACAAGAGAAAACAGGCAGTGGAAAAAAAGCACAAGAGAGTTATTGTTTTGTCGCTTATGGAAAAGAACTCAAAGCCTGAAAATATTATCAGCTGGCACACATACAGTATTACAGTCGCACACATCCATTCACTGGAAGGCCACCTACTGTCACACTGTATTAGAAATAAAAACGATTTCATATCTATACACGTTCCTAGACCTATCTGTGTGTGTGTGTGTGTGTGTGTGTGTGTGATTGTGAGGTCCTGTGCCCCATTCCTCTTCCTGCACTGATTTTTCTGGCACTGTATTTCCCAGGAAATCTCATAAGCTGCTCAAAATGGTAATTTTCCTGTGCTCCTCTGTGGCTTTTATTTTTATCTTCAGTTTTTATTTCTCCCTCAATCCTTGTCTCTTGCACTCCTTCATTCCTCCACGAGCCACCTCTGCTGATTTTCTACTGAGCAGAGAGAGAGAGAGAGAGAGAGAGAGAGAGAGAGAAGAAGAAGAAGAAAATGGTTCACCTTTCAATACTCCTGTGATGTTTGTTTCTCTTTTGTTCTCCCGTACTGCACGTTAAAAATGTCAAGCCTTGACAAGTGTGAGTACAGACCATGTGTAGAGTGAAAAGCGATTGAGGTAATAATACAATAAAAGTGTGGGATGTTGAGGATAATCATAGCCATTAAAGTCATACAGTCTTGTACTTTTAACGGCTGTTTGCTTCTGACTGAGTGTCTTGAAGGTAGAAAATCTAATATGCAGCACAAGGACTAATTATCGTTACTGCACATCAAAAATGACACAGGCAATGCAAGTTCATTAATGTGGCTTGCATCCATTTATGTTAAATAAGGATGAGAATATTTGGGAAAATGTTGCACCTCTACTTATTAACGATTCCTCATGCTGCTGTATAATTTTAGTCACATTGCTGTACTATGATCAGTTGCATAATTATCAGTTATTTAGTAAATTAACAGTTGTGTTGCTGTATGATCAGTCACATTGTTTCACAAGCACAAAGTCGTATCGCTGTACAGCATAGTGACATCTTAGTCTCTAATGATCAGTCATTTACTCTGTGTAATAATGAAGGATGTTGCTGTATGACTGACTTTGCTGTCTATGAGAGTCAGTCCTTTCTTCAGTAGCTGTTTCATGATTGTTCACATTTCTATATGATGATTGGTTGTGTTTCTTAATGCTGTATGATGATCCGAGACATTGTACTGAAACGTGCTGATGTATAAAGATCAGTCATGCTAATGTATAATAAGTTATCACATTGATTTATGCCTATTTGTCACATCTCTTTATGATGATCAGTCACATTGCTGTACGACAGAAAAGTACAAAAGTTTGCCATGTATTAGATAAGCAGCAATTTCTCTTGCTTCTGTCCAGACAGTTCCAGACACACTCTTGCACTCCCGTCCCTCCCAGTGTGTCATTTATTATTGCAACCGAGGCTAATTTGAAGTGCCAGCAAGTGATCTTCTCTCCACTGTTTGCAAAGAGGAAGCTGAGTGTGTGTTCTCTCTTTCACTTATAAACAAGTACACAGCTGCTCACTTTTTTAATGGCCACATCAATTGTTGGGTCTATCTGGAGGATAGAGTGTGTAAAATGCACTGATATCTATGTAGGTGATTCCCAGTGGGTAATCCTGTCACTGGCACCAGAAAGAGAAAGATTTGTATGAGTTTGCATGGGGGATTCATCTGCTCAGGGATCCGTCTGCTCATTTACTAGGCTAATGGTATTTCTGCTTTGTCCTTTAGTTTTATTCTCTTAGCTGCAATTTCACAGATACTTGCATAATTGATCGAGGCCAGCATTCATTAGAACGTCTCTCTCCTTGCGGTTGTGCTATAATAAAATTTAATGGCCATTACTGCTTAGGAATATGATTATCAGTTGGACATTATAGACATTATATCAACTATTTCCATTGTAAGCACATCATTATTATGGTTAAAATGGAAGTATTACACACATGGACCCTGAGCACATGTCTCAAAACATTGCTTTTAAATACTTCTAGACATCTGTAGAGAGATCTGTTTAATTGTTTTATGCCCTGTGTTTCAGAGTAGCAGATCTTGTTAGGCATTCAGGTCTCAAAAGCCATGAAATTGCTTTGAAGAATGCGGGCTCTTTTTTCTTTCCTTCTTTAGTGAACATTGGCAGTGTTTGTTGTCAGGTCCTCTGTGTCTTCTTAATTCTCTTGTGTTCTCCGCTTTTTGGCAGAGGAAAGAGCGAGAATGTCCATTCAAAGACCGAGTCCTCTGCTCTGTTTCCCAAAGAGACAGGCAACAGACTCTAGTCTCCCAGCCACTCCACTTCCTAAGACCTCTATCCCCTTCCTTTCTTTCATTTCCTCTCACTCTCAGCATGTGCGACTGAATGCTTTTACCACTGCTTAACCAGCATAAGTGCCGTGCAGCTCTCTGTGCTTTCAGCTTCACTACAGTACGCGTCACGAGAGTCTAATTCACTCGGTCGAGCTCTTCTGTTATTGATGGACATGGATAAGAGATCTTGCAGACCACAGGACCTTAGGCTGAGCTGTAGTGTTTGAGCTGGATAACAGCGCTCAGTGAATATGCCTTTACCACAGGATGGATAGAAGCCTTTTTGTTTCAGCCGGATCAAGGTTAAGAGGCAACCTCAGAGAGAGAAAAGAAGAGAGAGAAAGAGAGAGAGAGCTCTGTCTGTGCTGGGTCTTGGCAGTGCTCACAGTTCTGTCATGGCTTTGGTTTATCAGACCATGACGTGACTGGTGACTATGAAATTATGTCCCACTCTCTTTCTCACCCCAAAACACCCCTACTGAGCCTTCTCTCTCTCTCTCTCTCTCTCTCTCTCTCTCTCTCTCTCCTCTCTCTCTCTCTCTCTCTCTCTCTCACTCTCTCTCTCTCTCTCACTCACTCACACAAACACACACACACGCACACACACACACACACACACTCACAGAAATCCTAGAATTCATTGTTTTTAGCTTGCTACTGTACCACTTACAACAAAATCATGTCTATTTCAAACCCATCACATCTAAAACTGTTCTAAAGTGGCCCCTTCATTACACAGAATGTCATCTGAGGAATGGATTTGTTGCACTACATCACTTCTCATGTGGTTTGAGTTACTCTGAGGAATGCTGAGTGAGTTAGGGAGCGAGATTTAGAGATGTGTGTATTGTGTTTCACTGGCAGGTTTGACCTCTCTGTATATCTGTATATCACTGCTAAACACTGATCACCAGTAGGAACATGCACCAGGGCAGCTCAAGTACTCATATTTTGTGCACTTGATGAAAGATAATGGCCAAAAGTCTCTGGCTAACATTTCAGGTTTTAGCAGTGTTGTTCTCTTGGGTCTGGCTAGCATATTAGTTTTCAACATTTTTTCGGCTGAATAACTTTTTTGAGCTGCTCAATCGTTCTCACTGTACAGGTGTGTTTTTTACTCAGCCTTCCTGTCATTGCACAAATTTGGTCAGCATCTGCTATATTACTAAATGGCTTTATAAAAATTCATAAGTTACAATCATGTAAATTAACTGTGTCAATTGACACGTTTTTTTATGCCATTGGTTCATTTTACCCAATTTGGTTAATTCCCACCATCTAATTTGGAGGTATTCAGATAAAACTAATGAAGGTCCAGTTGCATCAAATTTCATGCTTGGTTCAGACAAGCAGCTGACATGACTGAAAGATGAAAACAGTTTTCATTTAAATGCGTAATCTCTAATGATTTATTTATGACTATAAGTAAGCAGTTTATGCTTTGTTGTTCAGTGTTATTACTTTTGACTAGTGCTACTGCCTGAAATAGAGATGTACACATGACTGCATTTGATCCAATTTAAATCCATTTCTGCAACATGTTTGACCAATCCTGTCCACTCCTGCAGTTATACACCGATCAGCCATAACATTATGAGCAGTGAGAGGTGAAGTGAATAACACTGATGATCTCCTCATCATGGCACCTGTTAGTGGGTGGGATATATTAGGCAGCAAGTGAACATTTTGTCCTCAAAGTTGATGTGTTAGAAGCAGGAGAAATGGGCAAGCGTAAGGATTTGAGCGAGTTTGACAAAGTGCCAGATTGTGATGGCTAGATGACTGGATCAGAACATCTCCAAAACTGCAGCTCTTGTGGGGTGTTCCCGGTCTGCAGTGGTCAGTATCTATCAAAAGTGGTCCAAGGAAAGAACAGTGGTGAACCGGAAGCAGGGTCATGATGCATGTGGGGAGTGTAGTCTGGCCCGTGTGGTCTGATCCAACAGACGAGCTACTGTTGCTGAAATTACTGATGAAGTTAATGCTGGTTCTGATAGAAAGGTGTCAGAATACACAGTGCATGACGGGTCAGGGCTGTTTTGCCAGCTAAAGGGCGACCAACACAATATTAGTCAGGTGGTTGTAATGTTATGCCTGGTCTGGGTATATTCTTTCTTTCCCCCCCCAAAGTTTTCCAAATTTTTCCCCATTTCCTAAACAAATTAGTTACACAAAGCACCATGACTCTGACCAGGAAAAAGCAGGAGGAAAACTGGAGAATGAAGAAATGCATCATGCAGATCTGTGTGTTTCCTGTACATTTCTTTGTTAATAAATAATGACCTTGCCTTCACCTGCGAGCTTTATATCTGACCACCTATATTCATAACCTCTACTCCATTTTTAACTTGAAGAGGAGCTAATAAATGCCCATTCTCTTTTCATCAAAACCTCCCTTTCAGATTCCTGTACCTCTCTCTGGACCGATGAGCTCTGCTACAGTATTTTTCCAGTGCTATATTCAATCTGGTGAAATTGTTTGATGGGTCTGCCTCAAGACTGCAGTCTGACAGTTGACATCCCCTGCACTAACTAGATCATCTCTATTGCATATCAGCTACCAGCCAGGATGTGTGGCTCTCAGCACGTCACAGGGCAGTCAAATGTATCTGGGAGGTAAATAAACTGCGCTTATCTGCATACGTGAGCTCACTGTTAGCTAGTGTTTCTCTGATTGATAGATGAGAGAGAAATACTATCCTTCCCACACAGAGAACAGGTGCAATTATGGCATCATGGATGCTGAGCTGTGTATGGCTGTGGCATGATCAGGTTTCAGATTTCTAACAGAAAGACATTCACACTATCATCAGGAGGAGCTGAGTTTGAATCCTGAAAGAAGGTTTTAGTGTGTGCTGTAAATATACATTTCTGGCACTTGGCAAATGCTCTTATTCAGAGCAACTTACATTTTTATACAGCTGAGGGTTAAGAGCCTTGCTCATGGATCCAGCAGTAGCAGCTTGATGGACCTGGGATTTGAACTCACAACCTTCCAGTCAGTAGTCCAACACCTTAACCACTAAGCTACCATATCCCCCAGTGCTAGTCAGAATTGTTCAGATACATGTAGTCAGTTTCCTCAGAGTAGTTAGCTAAGATAGTAAAGTAGTAACACAGCTCTGGCCTAGAGTAAGTGGCTTCAGACTCTGATCTGAAATTATTATATGTTATCATTCCAGTCTCTGTCTTGTCACTGCGTTTCTGCGTTTCATTTCAAATAAACAATACAGCTCTATTTCTGAAAGGATTTATATTTTGTTCCTTGGACTTCAATCAATGCTAAAAGTATTTGGTGCAGTTAAATGACGTTTCAGACATTTATTGTCTTGTCATGATTGATCTTTGCATTCACACTTGAGTACTCAGGCTATGCTTCAGTCTCCCCAGTACTGATGGTGCAGGGAGCTCAAATCTGCTCAGAGCTATCACTACATTTCACCCTGTCTCAGTTCCTCCACGTCTCAGTCCATTTCAGCCTCCCAAATAAAATTTTCCAAGGTTATGGATCACACAGCCTACTCATTCAGCCTGTTTTTTTTTTTTTTTTCCTCTCTTCTTAGTTTTAAGTTTCAGAAAAGTAGCTGCTGAAAGGTGTGACTTTATTTTGTGACTCACACAGGACTGAACTAATGTTCTTGCCTCACCTGACTGTTCACTGTTGTTCTGAATGCTCTGGGCAACATGTACATCACAATCTGTATACCCGGGATTGTGTTTTCACTTCATTTCTTGTTGGCATTGGTGTGAAACTCTCCTCTCCATCTGTGCTCGTGGTTGGTGTGAACCTCGGGGGAGATTTGTTTCTTGTAAACTAGACTTGGTCGATACAGTGCACCTTACACAGTAGTTCTGAGAATTAAATAATATATAGGCTTATATTTCTCTATTTTCCAGTACTATTCTCATTTAGTTGTGTGTATGTGCATGACTCCAGTCGGGTCTGTCGATTTTTTTTCATAATAAATCAAATATAACACCGCACGTTCAGTTGATGATCATTGTGTATCTGAGAAGTATATCTAAGAAAAGAAGCTCTAGCGCTTTTATTATTAGACACTAAACTAACCATGTTCCCATATGTTTGAGATCACGGAAACACTAACTGTGCTAGAAACATCCCCGTGATGCAGGTGTGGTGCACAAGCACTAGTGTCTGACAGGAATAACAAAAAATACAACACCAACCAAATAAATAGCACCACAATCACTAAGCATATTGCAGATAGTTCAGTATTAATGCATTTGATATGCTTTAGCATGAATTTTTCCTTTAAACAGACCACCCTGGTAGAGGACATTGTATGACAAACTGTACTGTGCAGATATTCTGAAAAAGTCGAATCACTTCTTTGTCTCAGCACAGTTTAGTATCATTCTAAACAGTGCAATCTGAACAGTAGTTCTGAGTCCAGGCGTATAATGACTTGATGCATCACGGAGCAAAAGTTTCCTGCTGAAATCTGTCAATTCACATCATTGAAATCAGCGTTTTATTAATTCTGCATCTCCTGCAGTTTCACTCTTTGAACACCAGAGGTCTGCTCAAGCCATACAATATACATAAAGAGAGTAAAAGCTAGACTCTTTCTCCAGCTCCAGATCGCAATAACTGACACGCGGTTCAATTGAAGCGTCAGACACGGCTGCAGAGCTTGTTAATTTTCAATTGAGACTTTCAGGGGGTTTTATAAAGGAGAATAGAAATTTATTTAGTTTTATACAGATAAAAATACCTTGTTTTAGATTTTTTGTTACGATAGTCCTAGTTTTTCTTCATTTAAATTTTGTTCAGAATATTTTGAGTGTCTATCATGTAGCCAGTATTGTGAATCGAATCGAATCATGACTGGAGAGTATCATTATTCCCCTAGCTCTACCCCCCGTCCCCCCTCCCCCCCATTGTCCGTACTGATTATCCGATCTATTCTCGGGTATAAAAGTATAAAATTACTTTGCCCCTGTGTGTGTATTGCATCATTACAGACTGCTTGTTGGTTATCTATAATATAGTGATACTGTACATACTCAGGCCTTAGCTTTCCCAAATTTAGTAAAGAGAGCTCTACTGAACAGCTGGAGGTTATGCAGATGATAATATTCTTAGCTCCATTTAAATTTTATAAAAACTAGTTCTTTAAAGAATAAGTCAGCTGTGCTTAATAATGTGGCTTGACCCAGGGATATAAAGAGTTTGACATGGATTTATAGGTTTCAGGTGAGATAGCTCTGTTGCTCCAGTGCAGGAATAACTATATTATCATCTACATTTGTGGTAACTGGGAAATGGTGCAAATTTTCTGCTGTTTGTCTTAAAAGAAATGACAAGTATCTAGTATGTGCTCTTTACACGGTGTGTGGATGAGAGGAAGTAGGAGACAGAAGAGTTTGTGTGGTGCTGGATAGGCTACAAGATTAACACTCGTCTCCTCGTCTTCCGTCATTATCACTAAAGCCCATGCAGAAAGGCAGTCTTTAAGATGGCTGTGATTAAGGAAGACTGTCTTTTTTTCTGCGCTAGTGAGGATAATGATCTTATTTAGGTTTGTGTGTGAAAGCCTGAAATCCAGTCATTAGTTCAACAGGCCATTTTTGTCTCCTTTTGTGAGAAAGTAGGAAAATCTGAGAGGTGGTAAAGAGAGAACAGTTGATAAATTGGAAATCTGTAGAACAGCGGGATTTAAACTGAAATGCATTACGCATGGTTGAGATGGAGGTTGTGGTCTAGCAAATGTGGCACAGCATTACGCTGGAGTGAACATTAAAACACCATTTTGACAGATGATGGGAGAATATTGTTTTTGAAGTAAAGACTGCACTATATACTGTGTGTGTGTGTGTGTGTGTGTGTGTGTGCGAGCTTAAAAGTTTACTTTTAAACATTAAGCCTTGCTGATTGGCTGAGCCCGTGCTGACGGCTCAGTGAAAAATAGCTGTGCTCTCTCTCCCTGAGCATTCATTGTTCTTTAGCAGGAGGCTTTTATGAGAGTGTGGACCTTTCTCCACCAGGGTGCCCACATATTCAATCTCCATGGCGACAGGACCCTTGCAAAGGCTATGTATTCAAAGCAATCTAACGGTTCTGGCATGAACTTTGACCCGTTCCCTTTTCTTTTCTTTTCTTTTCTTTTCTTTTCTTTTCTTTTCTTTTCTTTTCTTTGTTCTTAGGAAAATGCTTTAGCTCTCAGACAAAACAATACTCTGGTACTACCTCACTGTATGACAGCATGTCAATAGCTTTCATTATGTTTTGCAAGTATGTGAGATTAAAGTGAACAAGACTGACGTGTGTATCGTGAAGAATGCAAGAAGTTTTGTGCTTGGACAAATCATTATTGTAGTGTATTCTCTGAGCTCTGTAACAGATGTTTGACTGAACATTAATATAATTTTCAACTTCTGATTGAGAAAGCACTCAGTTATAAATAAAGGCTCATTTAAAAGAAAGTATTCAATTCAATTTAATTTGTATAGCGCTTTTAACAAAGAGCATTGTCTCAAAGCAGATTTACAGAGCATAAGAAACAACAAACATACAAACAGTCCTAGATGCTAGACAAAATGTTCTCTAGTGAGCAAGCCTGAGGTGACTCAGGCAACTGTGGCAAGGAAAAACTCCCTTAGATAGAATTAGGAAGAAACCTTGAGGGGAACCAGACTCAAAAGGGAACCCATCCTCATCTGGGTGACACTGGAGAGTGTGATATGAACAATGTCCTTTCTGCATTAGTTGTGTGATGCAGATACAGCATGTGTAGAATGTTATGTGTAAATTAATTAGGAGGTTGTTGTCGTCCACATAGGGTTGGCAGCGTTGCTTTGAATACCCCAGTCCTCACAAAGCAGAACCCAGCTGGAGCTGGTCCATCTCTGGATGCAACTGGAGCTGGCACAATCTCTATATGTCTCGGGATAGGTAGAAGAAGGGAACCACTTGGAAAGTAATTAGCGTAGCTGCTGTTCATAATATTAGCAGGCAATAGATGATAATGTGCAGTTAATCAGATGTACTGGAGCACAAGGTTATCAGATGTATTAAATGTATGCCTGGCTAAACAGATGTCTTTAGCCTACGTTTGAACTAGGAGAATGTGTCTGAGCCGCGAACACTGTCAGGAAGACTATTCTAAAGTTTAGGAGCTAAATACGAAAACTAAATATGAAAACGCTCTACCCCCTTTTGTATATTTTGATATTCTGGGAACTACCAGAAGTCCAGAGTTTTGAGATCTTAAGGAGCGTGATGGATTGTAATGTGTTAGAGTTACAATTAATTACAAGTAATTAACAAATAATTCATGTAATTGTTCAAGAAAATATTCACATAAATGTTTATTGGCAGGATTCAGCAACTGTCCTTAAATGTCCAGAATATGTGTTTTGTTCAAAAAAAAAAAAAAAAAAGATTTCTATTCTTTTGCCACAAAAAAAAATCAAATGTTTAAGTCTGGAATAATGGCATATACTGTATGCCTGCTAGATCGATATTAGGATAAAAACATGAGTATGTTGAGTAAGATTAATTGAAGATTAAAGTCCAGATGACTTGAGAGCTGTGATTTAATTCTCTATGTTAAGTTGACAGATTTAATCAACAGCCAGTAGGATTTGAGATACTCCACACCTCAAACAAACTTAATGGTAGCTTAGTAAACTAAATAAATGTGGAAGACAAGAAAAAGTTTAATAAGGCCTTTTTTCTTTTTCTTTTTTTTACTGTGGAGCTTTCTCACTGCTATCTTCTCCCATGCCTGTCAACTTAACAAGGATGAAATCCTACACGGTGAGATGCAGTGTGATTTCGGAGCTATGCTGCACATGGCTGAGCCGAGGTCCAGTGTCAGCTGATATTAATGGAGAGATGCAGGAATCAGAATGGCACGCTTGTAGCTACAGGGTACTCGATTAAATGGTAATACTTAATGAAAAACTGATGTTTTCTAAAGACTCTTGCTCTCAATCAGCGTGAGCCAGCAAGACATTCCAAGCATCGAATAGCCCCAAGTTGGTAAAACCTCCTCCATTAAGCACCTGCCACAAAACTGCAAACTCATACAAGAGTTCCACCCTCTTCAAAATGAATGAAGTCCAACCATTTTGATCATCCAAAGGAGTGCAACAAGACTCAGCCAGAAATGCATTAAAGTTGGCTGTTTACAAGGTGCTCCTGAAAATGGAAAAACCCACTCCAGGGGCGGGACATATACATTCTAGAGAGCATTTCATTGGATAAACACAAGACTAGTACAGAATAAATCATCCCAAAAAAGTTAGCCATAGAGTCAGTAGAACGTCAATCTATAGAATTAATATGAGAATATTTCCAAATCTGTGTATTTTTGTCTATTATATACTGCTGTATTGAAACATTAAGAGACAGGAACAAAATTTTATTTTTGATTTCAGGGACTTTTAAAAAAAAACATTATCTGTGAGTTGCAAATGATTCCCTGTAGGATCTTACAGCTTGTACATGCGTGTGGGAGTACGAGTAAAAAGGATTGTGGATCTCACAGGAGTGAACGATTTATTATATACTGGAGAGACGGAGCATGAAAGGCGTGGAGTCGAGCATGGAGCTGAGACGGTGTTCATGGCCCAGTCATGTTGATGAGCTCCATCTATCTCTGACAGAGAGGGCTGAGGGGGCATACACCAGCGTGGGTGTGTGTTCATCTCTTCACTGTTAAAAGGACTCCTATTTGATCTCAGTGTTGAGAAACACAACGAATTTTTGCTGCATATGAGAGAAATTAATTCTATTCTCTAGTGCTGTGGAGTGTGTGTGGGGGTGGTATGTGGGTGAAAGGGTGTTACAGCTAGTATGAAGGTCTTTTAGGCAGATGGCAGACCCCTCCATTTGGCACAGATTAAAGCGCCCCCATCCTGTTGGTGCTATGAGAGACTGTCCATGTTGGAGAGTGTCTCTCTTCTCTACTCCTCGCTCTGTTTGTCTTTTGTTGTGGGGTTTTGGAGAGTTTCACTTAAAGTGCTCAGTGATGCATGTGATGGCAAATGTGGCAATGTGCTGCCCCCTGCTGCTGCTGGAGTGCTTCATTTATGTGTGTCGCATTCCAGTTACAGTTAGCCTTCTTACACTGTTGTTGGAAGCAAGGTTGTGTGTGTTCTGATTGCAAAGACAAAGCATATTTCCATATAGAGTCATTTATTTCTGAATCCTATTGCATAAGTAAATGCAATGAACAGTTGAGTCCTTGCTTCTAAAAACATTTTGTATTTCATTTCAGTATTTTCGTGTGTGTAGAAATGTTGCACTTGTGCTGTGTATTTGTGTCAAGGGGAGAGTTTAATCTAATGCCAAGCACTCATCAGCATTTCTATAGGCAGGTGTCCAGTCGGAGATTGAGTGCTCTTTAAAAACATTGTGTCTAAGCAGGCAGCTGCCATGTTTCTCCACTGTAGGCCAAAGAGACAGGTTTTAGACAAGAGTTCTTTCAGCAGGCGCCATGTCACAGTTTTTTGTGCTGTTAACTAAATGCTTGGTACAGCTATAATACACATCATATACTGATGAATTAAATTATACAAATGCTACAAGACATTGTACTGAAATACTTCTCATATGTGCTGGGAATGTATGTCACATTAACTGACAGAAGGTTTAACAGCTTATTTTGGAGTGCTGTTTTCCCAATACTCAGTAATCAATAACTGAAAAAAAGAGGTATAAATTCCAGCACTGTCAGCTTGATCTGTGAACTCTGGTTCTGACAGTTCCACAACCTCAGCTAAATCACTTGAGCTCATGATTTTTTTTAATCCCAGCACAACATGGCTAAAGGTTTGTGGACATCACAACAATATGTTGGTCTTCCCAAGTCTGTTGCCAGTTGAAAGTACACAGATGTCTTTGTATGCCTTAGCATTGCAAAGGTATTTCACTGGAACTAAGACACCCAGCATGACAATGCCCCTGTGCATAAAGTGAGATCCATGATTAGAAAAACTCAGATGGCCTGCACCTAAACCCCAATGAACACCTTTGGGATGAACTAGAACACTGACTGCACCCCAGACCTCCTCACCTGACATCAGGGCCTGATGCTCTAGTGACTGAATAATCACTAAACCCCAACGTCTAGTGGAAAGCCTTCTCAGAAGAGTAGAGATTATTGGTACATCAAAATGAGGAATCAATCTAGATTGAGACGTTCATCAAGCACGTGGTGCGATGGTTATGTGTCTGATAACGTTTGGGATAAATTTGTTTCAACATTTTCTGACTATTTGGTTGGTTCTGTGTAATTTAAAGTACAGCAACCCAAACCAGGCAGTTACTAAGGTTTTAAATACATAATGCAACAATGCACCATACCTTGTTGGGTTTTCCATCACCATATTAACACCTTATTTGCATATTTATATCTGTATATTTCCTTTATGGTGCAGGTATGGTGCACATTCATGTTGAATGTGTTAATGTTTGATCTATCAGCTTCATATCTGACTGTGCTTTGGTGTCCACATGAAAATAAAAAACTTTGTGCAACTTTTTTTTGTTGCATCCCCTGGGATTCCAGTCCCAGTGCACACCTCTCATCTCAACCAGATGCTCTGTGAAAACTCTCTGGCGCCGAATTCGAGTAAAACACATTATATATTCCAATCATTTTGAATAATGTATTCAGTTTTACATCCATGTCGAGGAGACACCGATCCATGCTTGAATTTCCAATGCATTTCCAATGCATTTTCAATACAGTATCAGTGCTCCATTATGCATGTTGCATTATCCTGCTTAAATATTTTCTAGCTTCAGTCCAATATACAGTGTACCTTTAGAGAGAACATACTGGCTGCCATATTTGCTCACTTCTCAGTCCACTGAACAATCTGCTCATGTCACAGCTGTCTATCCTCACTCTTTACTCAGTGCCGTCTCACTGATCGCACTGCCTATCTGCTGTGCTGACATTTGCTTTTAGCTTCGGGGTGTGCCGTACTATTTTCTCAAGCAGAGCGGACAGACAGAAAATCATAATTGCAGAATCAATGCATTGAGACCCTATTTTACTAAACATTTAAAAGCACTAGAAATGCTTTTGTGTTTGTCTTAATGATAATATGTATATCAATACATATTTCTATTGTAAAGTGCAAGAAACAATAAGAATCAATGCAGATATATTAATTGTGAAGTGATTTACTAAAAACCTGAAAGTTCCTACAGCAGTGGCGTTTGCATGTGCTAGTTAATGCATCAAGAGACATTATATTGTACACCTGTCAGGCATAACATAATGAGCAGTGAGAGGTGAAGTGAATAAGACCGATTATCTCCTCATCATGGCACCTGTTAGTGGGTGGGATATATTAGGCAGCAAGTGAAAATTTTGTCCTCAAAGTTGATGTGTTAGAAGCAGGAAAAATGGGCAAGCGTAAGGATTTGAGCGAGTTTGACACGGGCCAAATTGTGATGGCTAGACAACTGGATCAGAGCATCTCCAAAACTGCAGCTTTTATGGGGTGTTCCCGGTCTGCAGTGGTCAGTATCTATCAAAAGTGGTCCAAGGAAGGAACAGTGATGAACCGGAGACAGGGTCATGGGCGGCCAAGGCTCATTGATGCACTTGGGGAGTGAAGGCTGGCCCGTGTGGTCCGAGCCAACAGACGAGCTACTGTTGCTGAAATTGCCGAAGAAGTTAATGCTGGTTCTGATAGAAAGGTGTCAGAATACACAGTACATGACGGGTCAGGGCTGTTTTGGCAGCAAAAGGGGGACCAATACAATATTAGGCAGGTGGTCATAATGTTATGCCTGATCTGTGTATATGCAGAAGGCTATAAAAATTTACTAGTGTTTAATATTGAAGACACAAGCAGGATATCAGGCAAAATATTGTTGACATGTGACTTCAAAAATGTAAAAAGGAATGTCAGAGCCAACATAGCTTTACTTCTGCACTGATTACTTTTCACTTTTTAAATAGTTTTATTCTTCAAGAGGGGTAACCTTTTGAAAACATAGTGTAAATAAGCCGATATCATCAAACTCATTTACCTCTGTTTTTATACACAGTCCTCACAGAATTATTGTGTAGAGAGAGAGTTAAATTTAAGATGAATGGCATGTGTGTATATTATGCTTATGTACTGTATTATTATATATGCCATATTTTAGAGTTTATTTATTGTTGTTTACTTCAGATTTGTGCATCGTTGGTGAATATGGGCATATAATTGGTGACATTTTGTTTTACAAAGAAGAAGCCAGCTATGTCCTTGCACATAAAAATTTGGGTTATTTATAAACCAGGGACTTCCTGTTGATTTTGCTGTCGCAGCTCATTCAAGTAAAAGCTAGACTTTTCATGCAAAGCTGTCAGTGTTAATTTAATGAGGAACAGCTGTTGTGCTCTTAACACCATGATGCACTTTGACATATTACCTTGCCTTCAGTGGTGATATTTTTAGCCTGAGTACAGACACAACAAGCCACTGTTATGGCTTCTATATTAGTATGACAAACGATCCTATGATCCTTGGCGAGATCTTTTGCACCTGCCCTGTTCATTCTGAGCCCACAGTGCCGGCTTCATGGAAGCTTGACCAATAACTGTTAACAATTTCTTTCCTTTGATACTTTCCACTTATGGTCCTCCATCATGCACATTAGTCGAATCACATTGCAACAAAAGCCGGATGATGGTATTATGTTTGTGCAGAGTTGTGTTTTTTTGTTGTTGTTGTTATTCCTCTTTACACTGAGATGTCATGTTGTGCTGTCAGTGTGTTTCACAATCTATGTTGATGTGTGTGTATGTGTGTGAGAGAGAAAGAGAGAGTTCCCGCTGGATTGTGGCGCTCCGACAGAGTTCCTGTACTGAGTCGGATGTCTGCGAGTTTGCCTGACACTTGTGACTGCTCTCCACATGCGAGCTCCGTGAATAAACCTCTTTGTCTTTGCGGGAGCTTGCCAGCACAAAGCTCTCTGATAAGGCACTTCACCATGGACTCCCAACAACCGAAGACAGAAGTGCAATTTATAAATTTCACGCGAGGAAGAGCACAGAATTGCATGCCCAGCTCAATTGCTTTTTGCAATTCCAGCTATTTGCATTTGCTGTAAAAGAAAACATGAGTCAGATTTGTTTATTTCTGCATTTCATAAAGTTGCATAGATCTATAACATCTTGCTTGAGTGCCTCAGAGCACTCCTACCCTCTGTATGCAGTGTGGAGCTCTGCATTACCTTGCACATAATGCAGACTCCTTCAGAAGTATTGGAATCAGAAATCCAGTTTTTTTTTTTAATTAATTTGTGATTTTTGTGTTTGAGCCGAGTATGAGAGGATAGATATCAGAAATTCAGTTTTGAAAACATAGTGTTAATAAACTGATATAATCAACTCTTTTAGCTCTGTTTAAGATGAATGGCATTATATTTGAATGGTTGTTTACTTCAGAATTACTTCACATTAATTCAGTATATTCAGTAGTAAAATTGGTGAATGTTGATGTTCGGAAAATTACATGCAGTCAATTTTAGTCTAAGCAGAAGTTGGTGAAATCTTATCAGGATCCAGATCCTCAGTGCTTGCAGTGACCAGGTGTAAGTGCAGTTACTGACACACCCACACCTGAATAAATATGGAAACATTGCAGGTTTATTGCTTGTTCCACTACCTCAGTATATTAGGAGGGAGTGGTGGTGGAAGGGAAATAGTCTTTGGAGGTTTGCCTCTGGACTGAAGTGGAAAATCTGAACCTCCTCGGCACATAAATCTGTGCCATGTTGTTGGTTAATGAAATGCAGGCTGGGAAGAGGGCAGAGTGTGTGTACAGTCACAGGCCAGCAAAAACATAACACCTTCAAAAGGTGTTTTATTTAGGAGCACAAAGTGTGTACAATCAAAGACCCTGGTCTGCTTGCTAATGAGAAAAAACATGAGTGTGACAAAGTAGCTTCCCTGTTCACTAACTCCCTGCAGGAAGTTCGCTTTCTTTAGGCTAGAGGAACGAGCAGAATGAGAATGTCTCACTGCTGTCCTGCAAAGGGTTCGTGCAAAATAGCTGTAACTGTGTGTAGCAGCAGAGACTCGCAATCTGTTTCTGTAATGATTTCTGTTAAGGATGCAGCACATTGCACAGTGACACGTTAGAGGAGATCTGTACTGTAACATACATGCTCTTAGGTGTCAATTACTGTACAGGTGCAAGGGAGAAAAGAAAAGACACTGTGTGTGTGTGTGTGTGTGTGTGTGTGTGTGTGTGTGTGTGTGTGTGTGCATCAGCGTGTATTTGAGTATTAAATAATGTGATTTGTGCTTATTGAATGTAATGGCAGTGTGTTAGTGGAGTAGAGGAGAGGAACAGAAGTGCATTAGAGGATGTAAGAAAACAACACACTGATAAACTCAAATTGCTGATGTGTTCATTAGGAATGAGCAAATGTTTCGAGTTATCTTATTAATCTATCACTCTATGGAGATGCTCTTTATCATGTTATAGAAGGTCACAAGCAGGTTTGTGTCAAGTGTTCTCCATCCCATTCTTACAGAAGGTTTTTTTTTTTTTGTAAAGCAGGTACTTTGCGCTACAATCTAAAACACCCTGCATGTAGTTAGAAGACTGTACATACAGCACATTTTTATTTGAATTACATGCCCAGCTTTTATAGCTTTAGAGGGAGCGTGTACATCATCAGTCTGGCAGAGTTCAATTTCTTTCTCAGATTTAAAAAGCTCCCCATTGACACATAACATGCATTTGGGAGCTATGTATAGAGCCTTGGACTCACTCCGTGCTTCCTTCCTTTCCAATCTTTCTCCCATTCCTTTTTTCCTCCTTTCTTACTACTTTCTGTTCTTTTCTCATTTCCTTTTTCTTTACTTTTTCCTCTCTCCCCCTCTTCTAGTTTTCCTCCCTTCCTTCATATTCTCCCATTTTTTCTCCTTCCTTCCTACCTTCCTTCCTCCCTCCCTCCCTCCCTCCCTCCCTTCCTTCCTTCCTTCCTTCCTTCCTTCCTTCCCAATGATGTGTTTCTCTCCACCTCTCCTTTTCTTCATTCCTTATTTTTGATCTTTATCTCCTTTTGTTACTTCTATTATTCTTCTGTTCCTTCATGCCATCAATTCATCCTTTCTTCCTCTCTAAATGTCTCTCTCTCTCTCTCTCTCTCTCTCTCTCTCTCTCTCCTCCCTCTGAGGATAACAGTATTTAAGAGGGGAAAAAAAAGTCAGCAGGCGATGAAATTAAATGTTCTTCTGTTTGTTCTCACTCCCAAGCTTCTTTTTTCCGCTCAGTCTCTGTGACTCTAATAGCATTCCCTCTCCTGCTGAATTAGGAGCGCTCTTTGTTCCTCTCTCTAAGTAGCTGTCAGACACTATTCACAGTTGCCTGGCACCAGTGTTGGTCAGAGAGCGAGAGAGCAACGCTGTGGAGTCTGTTTGTGCTGAAATAATTACAGGAGTAATAACTCTGTGTGCTGCTGTTGTGGCTTGCTCCATGTCTAATTCCTGTAAAGGATAAAAGATATAGAGAAGCATGTTGTGAGAGAAATGAAAGTTTGGGATTCTCAGTGTCATTTCTGTCCACTCCTGACAAGGAAGATGCCCCAGTCAGTTGATTTCTCTTTCTTTCTTCCTTCCTTCCTTCTGCCACAGTTGCAGTACATCATACATCATATTGAATTTTTTGCAGTAAAAATGTTTTCTCCTTCTTTCTTGTAATGTGCCATTTTTTCTCCTGCAGAAGCTCCAGGTCAGGATTTTGTGACGTTGGACTACCGGTTGCGTTACTACCCCAGCATCACCTACGCAGTCATAGGCAGCGCCATTATCTTCGTCCTGGTGGTGGCGCTGTTGGCTCTGGTGCTGCATCATCAGAGGAAGAGGAGTGTGTTATTGCCCCGCAGCGGAAGCCACCCACACCCTCACCAGCCACTGCTGCTCTCCCGGCTGGTGATAGTAGACAGAGGACATGTCTCACCTCCGTCCTCCTCTCCATCAGCACACTTCAACTCAGCACACAGCCTCCAGCTGCTCACCAGATCACTCTACCCCCAAGGAGCCCCGCTGGAGTCGCCACCCTCGTACTCACAGGCAGTGCTGGACGTCAGGTAGGCCAGGGACACTCAGTAATGATAGACAATGCTCCACAATGATGTAATGTCTAGAAAGCTGAGCTGAAGCTGATATTAATGAGGAAATAAGGAGTGTCTGGTTAGTACAAATAATGAAGCCCCTCAGGTGAGTGACACAAAGTCTGCAACATTATCCACAAATCCTGACACCTTGACTTACTATTACGAGACACTGGATATGATTCTGTGAGTGAAAATCATTATTCTCAGAAAGATTCAACGATTCAATTATTTTAAATGGATGCTTTTAAAATACAAAACTCACAGCTTCACAAAAAAATAAAAACACAGGAGTGCTGACACATTTACCATCTTCACGAAATGCAGACTGTATGACGAGGTGGACGTGTGATAGATTTATTAACTTAATAATTAATTTAGCTAATGTTTGGGCTTATGAGCTATCTACATGTATTAATTAACACAGACTAAGGAAAATGAAGGATCATATTCATTATCATCCTCCTCTATAAGCTCTGAGCTGCTCTACTAAGTCTGGCTAATGTCTATATGTTGTCTCTGTATGTTTAACACTGGAGGTGACTGTGTTTAATAAGCAGGACAGGTATATGATGGCTGTATAACAGCTGATAACAAAAATGATTTCCTTGCTCAGCTTCATCAGTGTCTCTACTGAGCTGCATGTTCCTGATTAGGAAAAGAACTGACTTCCATGCAGACATATGAACCCACCTAGTAAAACTCTTTCTGCTGACAGCAGATCGCACCACAGCTGATGCGTGTAGTGTAGCACATTATGTAGACATGCTGTAGATACAGCACTGAGGAGTGAAGCACATTCGATTTGAAAGAGCTTCTTATCAAATGGACGTCAGGGAAGTAGTAGGATTTTTTTCTGATGATGGTTTAAACCTACTTGTGTGCTGGGTATTTTAAAAATAAAATAAAATAATTAATAGGCAGTAAAGCAAACGTAAAATCATGCTCCAGGCCTTCTGGTGTGTCTTCTTCTGAATGCAAAAGCAACACCATTAACTCTGCACAATCTATCCATCCATTTTCTATACCTGCTTATCCTACTACTGGGTCACAGGGAACCTGGAGCCTATCCCAGGAGACTGTGGACACAAGGCAAGGTACACCCAGTCTATCGCAGGGTCCAATCACACACACAATCGCACGCTAGGGACAATTTAGAGATCCCTGCACAACCCTTTTTTTTTTTTTTTTTTTTTAATTCTACCTTCCCCCATGTTTACATACTGGAGCTTAAATGTCTCTTATATTTCACTCTGTCACTTGTTCGGTCCCATCTCAGATCCTCCCT
The DNA here is from genome assembly GCA_033459395.1 of Hemibagrus guttatus. Classification (NCBI taxonomy): domain Eukaryota; kingdom Metazoa; phylum Chordata; class Actinopteri; order Siluriformes; family Bagridae; genus Hemibagrus; species Hemibagrus guttatus. Next base: position 11,500,606 of record JAUCMX010000013.1, on the reverse strand, counting down.
TGAGTTTATCATTGCTGTTTTTAATGCTTTGACATGTCCTCTGTACCTGCAGTCGACCACCGTGGTTTGACCTCCCGCCTCCTCCATACCCTCCTGATGGTGAGGCTACGTGTGACACAGAGCCACCCGTTTATGAAGCATCCACACAAGCCAGTGAGACTCCCGCAGTCCGATCCGAAACAGCACAGGTACACACCATCAGACTCAGATGTGAAGCAGCACATCCTCAAACCCTCAGCCCAGCTTCCAGCTCCACAGCGGAGTCTCAACAGCTATAGCTGTCCTGTGAGGGGACACAGACATATGTATATAGGACACAGAGACATGTATGGGACTCACTGTGGGGAAGGATAAAAGATGGATGAGTGCCACAGTGCTATGTTTGGAGTATCACTAAAGGACACTGAAAATAGAGAATTCGTTTTTTTTTTCTACTCAGCGTGCTTTTCTGAGTAGAACGCGCCATCTTCTGGGAAAAATATAACATTACAGCTCATGACTTCGCTACGGTGAAAGGACAATCTACTTCACACCTCTGAGACTTGACTGATCTCATACACAAGACTGATTAAGACGTTGCATTAATGATGCAGGCACCAAAACGTGTAGCACTCAAGTACTACAATACTAAAAACTCTCTTGAGCTGTTCTTTATTCATACTTATTTCTTTCGGTGTTTCTTTTTCATCCAATGCTTTATAATATAAAAATCACTATGCAATGTGAACTGTGTAAGATGTTGGAAAAATGTGTGTAAAAAATTCCAAATAGACCTACCCCATACCCCGTTCTTATAATTAAAGCACTTATTAATTTATCTTGGTGATACACTTTTGCTCATCATGTTCCCTGCAATAAACTTGTATATTAGTAAACTCCGCTTTCACGCGAAGATGCTTTTCTTCACAGTAAAAGTGCTGGATGGTATTCCGACTAATTGTCATTACACTACCTGTTGAAACCTCTACGGGTTTGTGCGCACACACATTTCCCTTTTGCACATCCGCCAATTCATGCTTCTTTAAATAATTTAATGCTGGAGGCGTTTTCTTATGGTTAGACCACAAGCTACTTAAAATATGTTTCCGCTGAAGTTATTGTCTGTGGACGTTACACTAATAAAGTAGATGGCTCAAAATGTATGTAACCATGACAACAGCAGTACTGTTTGTGGTGTTCGCTGTGTTTCTGCTCACTTTTGCAGCAATTTTATAAGTCAGTTCGAGTGAGATGTTATTCCAAAACAGCACTGATTAGTGTCATGGCTCCAGTAACCATCTGAAGGCTGTGAAGTTATGTGTTGAAGAGTAAAGTGAAGCCATTTTTCACTGCAGCAGACGTTTCCCATGTTTTATTAACCTACTTGCATTTACCGGCCCAATAACTTATAACACAGTGACTCAGATTTATACTTCATTTTAATTTATTCAATTAGAATATTTATACAATATACACTCACTGTCCACTTTATTAGGAACAACTGCACATTCGTGTAGTTATCTAATCAGCCAATCACATGACAGCAGCACAATGCATTAAATCATGCCGATACAATGAAAAGAGCTTAAGGAAACGTTCACATTAAACATCAGAATAGGGAAATAGGCGTGATCTCTGTGACTTTGATTGCGATTAGGAAGTTGGAACCAGAGTCAAATTGACTTGTTGATAAGAGAAGCCAAAGGAAAAATGGCCTGATTTAGTTTCAACTGCCAGGAAGGATTTAGCAACTTATATAATCACTCTTTATAACTGTGCTGAGTAGAAAAGCATCTCAGCATGCACAAAACAGCATGATGTTTGAGTCTGCAAACCCTCTGCTCACAGGGTGTTGGGTGTGAAAATCCCATGGGATCAGCACTTTCTGAAAAACTCAAACCAACAACCATGACAAAGTTAAAGACAGAGATCACACTTTTATTTCATTCTGTTTGATGTGAACTGAAGCCCTTAACTTGTATCTACACGATTTAATGCATTGAGCTGCTGCTACACGATTGGCTGGTTAGATAAGTGCATGAATGTACAGGTGTTCTTAATAAAGTGGACATTAAGTGTAAATAACTCTTGCCAAAAATCAAAATAATATTAATCTTGCTTAAACGGTTGCATCAATTCTGCCTAGTTAGCTTATCTATCTCGATTTATTAACAGCAGTGATTAGCTTTGTGCTGCGTGTTGACGTCACTGATCCTCTCAATAAAAAGTTCTCAACGTTCGCCTTGAGCTGCGATCCGATCGGTGGAGAGTTTTTGGAAGGAAAAAACAAAACCTCCTGAAGTCACTAGTCAAGTTGTGAAATCTGCCAGAATGCTGTGTTGTATGTGGCCTTGTTTCTGAACCTTCAATCATAATCTCTTACCTTATAATAGTATTATATTGTTCCAGTATTTTTAGTGAAATGTTCTGTATTTCTCCCAGATCAATCTGAAATCATTTGATATGTTCTTGTCCAGGGCAGAGTACCTGCTGTTCCATTAACCCTGATTCATAAGAGCTGCATTATTGCTATTTGGAGCATGATGTAATTAATTTGTACTAACCCCCACAGTGCCTTACAGATTAAAGTTTTTGGATGTCTAGTAAATGTAGTCATTAATTACATTTAATTGTAGTACACTTCAGTTATGAAGTCACTTCCTTTGTATCTGTCAATCAGTGTATTTGGTTCAGCGTGAATGAATAATACACCAATCAGGCATAACATTATGAGCAGTGAGAGGTGAAGTGAATAACACTGATTATCTCCTCATCATGGCACCTGTTAGTGGGTGGGATATATTAGGCAGCAAGTGAACATTTTGTCCTCAAAGTTGATGTGTTAGAAGCAGGAAAAATGGACGAGCGTAAGGATTTGAGCGAGTTTGACACGGGCCAAATTGTGATGGCTAGACGACTGGATCAGAGCATCTCCAAAACTGCAGCTCTTGTGGGGTGTTCCCGGTCTGCAGTGGTCAGTATCTATCAAAAGTGGTCCAAGGAAAGAACAGTGGTGGTCCGGAGACAGGGTCATGGACGGCCAAGGCTCATTGATGCACGTGGGGAGTGAAGGCTGGCCCGTGTGATCCGATCCAACAGACGAGCTACTTTTTCTCAAATTGCTGAAGAAGTTAATGCTGGTTCTGATAGAAAGGTGTCAGAATACACAGTGCATGACGGGTCAGGGCTGTTTTGGCAGCAAAAGAGTGACCAGCACAATATTTGGCAGGTGGTCATAATGTTATGCCTGGTCGATGTCTTCACTGGTGTAGAAAGATCTTTTTAACACTGACAACATTTCAGGGCTTTCATTTAGGTTTGGACTTCACTGGGGACTGAAGCTGCCGGTTTGAAACGTCACGTCAAAGACAGTCACACTTTCATTATACATCTATATCAAGGTATATAATAGATGTGTGGAGGATAAGAACTTGTTTAATGCTGTTTTGTTGTCCGACTCGAAGGTTTTGAGAATGCTCATCTGGGAGAAAGTGAGTGTAGTAAAAATATAAACATTGTGAATTAATGTTAAACTGGAAGAAAAAAAACATGTACATGAAAAAGTATTGCTTCTGTCTCTTTGTTTCGGCCTAGCCATTAAACAGCAGCGCTCCATGCAGGAGAACAGCTTGTGGTGTTCGAAATGTAAAATGTGACCAAAGCAGAATTTCTATTATGTGAAATCGTGTTATAGAATAAAAATAAAACCCTATAGATCATATCATTGTACATTTTTGCCAGTGACACAGTGGCTGCTTATAGAAATGATTCAACACCATGCCTTTTTTTCTTTTTTTCAGATTTAATAAGCTCATAAATAACTATTACTACATTCACCAAATAATATATTACCTCACACTTCATCCAGATAAAAAAGGTACAATTAAAACTTTTCACAGCATTAAAATATCATGGAATCTTACATCATCATCTTAATAATATGTAGCTCTGCTTTCTGCCTAGTTTTAACAAGATTTAAAAACTGGTGTTTTGTATATTACATACTTTGTTATAAAGGATTACATCAGTCCATATCACTGGCGCCTAGTTGCCTTTTTTTGTGCCTAGTGCATGATGGGAACAGGAATGCTTCTCTGTGTTGAGAACACACAGTGTGTAAACATTTCACTGCAGTTAGTACACTGCTGTACGCTTCAGTTACGCTCATGCAGCATGTCAGTAAGTGCTTGCGTACAGCAACGACCAGTAGGAAATACTGTGGCACTTCACATGTCAGATTGTGGCTCCGAGTGAAGAGCAAGAATAGCTGCATGAGGGAGAAGAGAGGAGCTCAGATTACACTCATATCGCTGCGTTAGACCGAGATTGAGCTGTACTGACTGCGGGGCGTTGTGCATTCACATTCACAACGCTGCAATCACATGCCACATGTTTTTCTTTCCTTCTCTCCTTTCTTCCCACATTTTCTTCATTTTTCATTTTCTGTCCTTCATTCCTCCACACCGGCCGGCTTCTCGTTCAAATCCCCAGCTTTGGAATAATGTTGAACTCCAAAGTAAATAGTTTGATTTATGAACAGTACAAAAACTATTAAAACTATTATCTTTTTTTAGCAATATTTTTGTTCACTTTTAAAGCAATGATATTTAAATTTCGAAGCTGCTTCTATCAGTAAGGAACGTTCTGAATCTCATCATATGCCACAGTGTTAAGAACAGTTTATGCTGAAGTGCGGGCTGAGTGACGTGGAAGAAGGATGCGAGCTTGAGCGTGTGTGTCTTCACCGTATGCTCGGGCAGTCTTCAGTCCAGTTCTACTGCAGCTAGGTGATTTTTTTACATTTTTTTTTTTGGTTGTAAGATTTGCTTTTTGTAATTTCTAGCACACAGAAATCTAAAGCTGGAGTTGAGGGTGGACGTCCCCACTGTGTCACTGCGACTGACCGTCTCTCTTGATGTTGCTAAACCGTTGCACAAACTTGAATGGCTGCAGTCCATCCACCTGCTGTGCAGTGAGCTCAGCTTCATCCCTCATCCTGTTCTCCTCACCCTCAGCCTTCAGTGCAGCTCTGGGCTCTCAGTCTCAGGTGAGGAACTGGGTGTCAGTTACCCAGATCCCTAATCGTGTGTGGGCAGGGTGAGAGGGATCACCTCAGGGGCGGTCCTTTATAGTGACCTCTGTGTAAGAGCAGAGCAGGCAACGTCAGACACTTCCTGAAGTGCTCCAGTTCAGCCTGCATTCGCTCCCTGTCAAGCGCCAGCCGCTGCCTCTGCGCCAGCAGCTCCTGATGAACCACAGAGAAAATGTCAGTGAAAAAAAAGAGTTCATGAAAAAATTGATGCACTTACTCAAAATCGGTCACTATCTTTAACAAAATAGCTAAAGAATCAGCTCTTCTGTGAACACTGAACTAACCCCTAACTCCACTTACACCTGTACCCTGTGCACTTGGCTCGTCTAGCACTCCTCTATACTCCTCTAACGATCTTGTACTGTAGCACTACTTTATACTGTCCTCTGATTGATATCTATTTGGATAAAAATGTTGAATGAGCGTTAAATGAATAAATGTAAATGCGAATGTTTTCACTGTGTGTTTGGTGTTACGTGCACTGCTAGATTTTGGAGTATTATTCCACACGCAAAAGCCGGCCAAACTTCCAGAGCTCTGGCCTTAAATATTAACACAGACATAGATCCTATGAGAGCTTTATCGCTGATCATTAACTTACCCCCATAGTGACAGAGAGCTGATCAGCTGTAACGCTCAGGTGATAGTGCTGAGCCTCCATTCTCCTACACTCACTCTGCAGAACCTCCTTCTCAATATCCCTCTCTGGGAAAACACACAAACACACACGTCAGTATACTGGAATCAAAGTATGAGCAAAACTGGAACATTATCTGCTAGCCTGAGAGTGGAACTCACCATCTATGTACTCCTGATAAGCTTCAACTATGGTCTCAATACCCTTCCATTTGGGGCTATACTCCTCTTCCTCCTCATCATCATCTTCTTCTTCTTCTTCTTCTTCCTCAGTGGAGTCTTCCTCAGCAGATCGCTCATCACTCAGCCCTGACTCATGGTGTGCTGCAGGATGGCAGGAATGGCCGTTGGTTTGAGAGTAAGGTAGTCTGTTATGCACCCCCTGGTGCTCTGGAGGGTTGTAACGCACAACATTGTTAAGCTTATGGTTTGGCTCAGGAGCTCCTGGGACACCTCCTGCTGAGAAAACCAGAAGTGATGTTGGTAAGATTGTGTAAAGTTACTGCTCAAACTTTGGGGAAAAGGTGATCTGCTTCTATGAGGTTGTATTTTATGAAGCCTCACTAAATACATTGGTTCCTGCTCACTGCACACACAACAGCTTAATGTATTTTTTAAAAGATTTTGTGGAAACAACGGCTTAATGGTTTTCTCCATTAGGAAACATCAAGTTATATTTTTTTTGCATGACTTTGTGAGAATTTTTAGATTAAGGTTCTCCTAGATAAACTCAATATGATGCAAAATGCACCACTTTCACCCCCCTCAACTACAGCGAGCATCACTTTCCCTCTCACCTTTGGGTCTGTGCTGGGATTTATGTGTAGACTGCAGTACAGACTGGTGGAAGTGTTGAGCAAACTCCTCAGCACTGAGGCTCTCCCAGGGACGAGACCTGCTGTGGTCAGTTATGCCGTTGAACCCATGAAGCCGCTCCTTTAGATGTGGGTGTGAAGGTCTGGAGCTGTTCTGCAGGCTTACTGCTCTCCTGATTGGTGGAGCTTCTCCCAAACGAGAGTGATCCTGCAGCGGGGCGAGTGGAGGAGGCTCTTTAGGGCGTAAGAGGTCAGACGGCTGTGAAGGTCTGTGAAGGTCGGCCTGGCTGACACTGTGAAGGTGCTTGGTAGGTCCGGGAGGAGTGGGGCTACGGGAATTTGGTTGGGGTTCTCCGTTCGACTGGCAGGGTGTGGAGGGTGTTGTAGGATCTGAAACAGATAAATATCACACAATTAGAAAAGAGAGTCAGATACAGTGTAAACAATAGTAAACTTTTCCACATTTACCACAAGTGTTGCAACTTGGATTGTCATGAATATATTCAAGTAAGCCATAATACTGAAGTGGGGTGAAACCCATGCATTATTTACAAACTTACATTTAACTTTTCTCCCCTAAATTAGTTCTGGTGCAGTCAGTCACATAATTACTTAAGTTTACCTGCACAATTTAAGCAGCATGTGACCTCAATATAAATATTCTAGCAATATAATATATAAATACATGTACAATGAAAGGAAGCTGTTCCTCTGTAAAACCACTGATGAGCATTGACCCAAGGGGCTGAATATTAATGCAACTCAAATGTCGGTTTAATTAATCTTTGTTTCACAGTAAAAAATATATGCACATATTGTGTAAATCAAACAGCATTCTCAGTTCCATGTTTTAAAATTACAAAAGGTAAAAAGGTCCAAGGTGAGTATTGGAAGGGTGAAAATAGAGAGAGATACTGGATGGACTGACGGTGTGTAAGTCGTACCACAGGCAGTAGAGGGAGGGCTGGAGCAGGGTGTGTACGTAGCGTACCGGAGCGTGTCCAGAGTGACCGTTTTCTTTTTGATGGCATCTAATAGATTTATTACTTTCTCCTTTTCTATAGTGGTGATACACACAAAAATGTTTTAAACAAACTTCTACAAACAGAAATAGATTTAGAATATTAAGTACATAATGTTGAGTGTCAGTATCCCTGATAGACTATGATGCATAAAAAACATAAGAAATTAAAATACTGATAACACTGAGGTTATAGGTGTGTGTGTGTGTGTGTGTGTGTGTGTGTATACACACCTATCCTTTGCTCTTGGCTGACATGGTTGAGGTTGAACATGTTGAGGAACTGTTTCTTGTTCTCTAGTTCAGGTGCCCTATCCATCTCCTCAGGTGTGTATCGGGTGGACAGGGTAGGCGTGGATGTGGGCGGAGTCAGACGTTTACTCTGAACAAGTACCGGAGACGGACTGTGCTCCCTCATCATCTTTCTCCTCTTATTCCTCTTTCTTTCCAACAGCTCGTCTCGCTGGGACAGTGTGGTCAGCCCAAATACAGACAGGAAGTCCAGTTTCTGCAGAGAGAGAGAGAGAGAGAGAGAGGTAAATAACTTGCATAAGCTGGCGAAGGGAAAGGGGGGGGGGGGGGAGAAAAACAGAGGGAGAGGTACCTCTTTAGACTGGTCCAGTTTGAGAGGAGGCTGTTCAGTCACTCTCCTCAGATGAGCTCTTACTTCTTCTTCATCACTCTCATCATAAGAGTCATCCAGCTCATAGTAATAACCTGAAACCCAGAGCTCACAGTGAGATTCATTCATTGTCTACCACTTATCCGAACTACTCTCGGGTCACGGGGAGCCTGTGCCTATCTCAGGCGTCATTGGGCATCAAGGCAGGATACACCCTGGACGAAGTACTAACCCATCGCAGGGCACACACAACGGACAATTTAGAGATGCCAATCAACCTACAATGCATGTCTTTGGACCAGGGGAGGAAACCGGAGTACCCGGAGAAAACCCACAAGGCACGGGGAGAACATGCAAACTCCACACACACATGGCGGAGGCAGGAATCGAACACCCAACCCTGGAGGTGTGAGGCAAACATGCTAACCACTAAGCCACCGTGCCCCCCTCACAGTGAGATATACAGGAGAATTAAAATGCAAATGAGAATGCAACTTCAGTGCTTTATTATTCATAATTTGACTGAACTCTTGTGTTCTGTTTGCCATTTGAAACACTTTATTCAACATTGTTACTCTCAGGCCAAAGTGAAGAAATCTCTTTAATCAAAGCCTATGCAGTCAACTGCAGAACATTCATATCTTGAAAGATATCTCATTAAGAGTGGTGTATATTATTGTTATTATTATTATTATTATTATTATTATAAGTAAATTTAGAGTTGACTAATGTTTGATACTTGGATAATTTCTTAGGACTGGTCCAGTTTAGTGACCCAAAACAAGTACAAGGATAGAAGATGTTCATGGAGTTTGTACCCTTTTCTCTGGCTTCCCTTCGTCTCTTCTCCTCCAGGTCGAGTTTGCTCAGAAGATTTCTGTGTTGCTGCAGTGCATGATCATACACCAGTGTTGGTTCTCGTGCAGGACACTGAGGGAAGACTCTGATAGGGGATCCTGCTCTTTTGGTTCCTCTTGGCTCTCCAAAGGGAGCAGTCAGGGGAAAAGAGAGCCTCTGCTTGTTCAGAATGCTCTGGCTCAACTTCTCCTGCTCTGTATGGAAGGTGCTGGGCTCGAGGAGGCCAGATGTCCTCGGAGGAAGGCTCCTGTCTGTGCACTCGGGTTTAGTCAATCCTGGAGGTGGACGGCTTGGGGGGAAAGGAGGCTCATATGCCCGGCGCGTGTGTGAGGGAGAGTTGATGAGGGACACAGGATTCCAGAGAGTGGTGGGAGGGTTAGGGGGGGTGGGTTTGGGGGAGATGAGAGGAGGTGGTGCTCCCAGGTGGTGAGGTAGCTCTCTGCTGTTCAAGTCCTGGTGGCGTGAGTGAGGCCTGTGTGCAGTGAAACCAAGCAGAGTTAGTCAGTATGGACACAAGATGGCACCATGCTACAATATCTTTGTACAGGAAGCATAGCAGTCTGGCCTCTCCTTCAAGGAATCTCCTAGTTTTCTGGGGCTTTTTTGCTTCAGGGTACTTCAAAATCATGGCACTTCAAGAAGATGAGGACTCAAAGAAGATCAGTGCGGTTTATCTTGAAGATATGTGGTTAAAAACAGCAATCCCTACTACATTATATATAAACATTATTTATGAGCTAGCTGAAAGGCATTTTTTAGGAAAAAGAAATGGTAATATATGCTATGTATCGAGGGCTGTATGGTGAGTAAATAAAAGCTAAATGAAGGATATCAGTTTTTCTATAGTCCATACAACAACAGACATGGTCACAAAGCGGCTTTACAGAAATACAGGTTTATATGAGCGAGACAGAGGTGACAGTGGCAATGCAAACTCATTGAGAATTCTTTGAGACATTGAAAGGAAACAGACCGAAAGGGGAAAACTTCTGGGGAACACTGGATAGTGGGAATATAAACCATTACAATCTTACTGACTGTCCTGACCCGTCATGCACTGTTTATGCTGACACCTTTCTATCAGAACCAGCATTAACTTCTTCAGCAATTTCAGTAACAGTAGCTCCTCTGTTAGATTGGACCACACGGGCCAAGCCTTCGCTCCCCACGTGCATCAATGAGCCTTGGCCGTCCATGACCCTGCCTCCGGTTCACCACTGTTCCTTCCTTGGACCACTTTTGATAGATACTGACCACTGCAGACCGGGAACACCCCACAAGAGCTGCAGTTTTGGAGATGCTCTGATCCAGTTGTCTAGCCATCACAATTTGTTCCTTGTCAAACTCGCTCAAATCCTTACGCTTGCCCATTTTTCCTGCTTCTAACACATCAACTTTGAGGACAAAATGTTCACTTGCTGCCTAATATATCCCACCCACTAACAGGTGCCATGATGAGGAGATAATCAGTGTTATTCACCTCACCTCTCACTGCTCATAATGTTATGCCTGACTGGTGTAAATTGGAACCACATTAAGCTGTCCGTAATCAGAAACGTGAGCAGGTCAAAAGGTGCAATTATCTCACCTCTGTGAATCTGTGTGAGGTTCATGTGTCTCTGGCTCTGTGCTGTGATGTGAACACTCAGACACCAGACCCTGCCTGTCTGCTGTGTCCGCTCTCAGCCTTCTTTGGCGTGCCAGCCATCTCTCCTCCTCTCCCTGGCGCTGGAGCAGCAGAGCACTCTGCCCTAACCTCTCTCCAGGGGTGGGCACCAGGCTGGGAACTGGGAGTGGAGCGGGGCCACCGGGGGAGGGATACAAGCCAGGCTGCAGAGGCTTTGGGGCCAGAAGTGTGGCCTCTTTGGTTTTCTCTGGGGAGGAAATACATTCTGTTCAATAAAGCAGCATTAACTGTACAAAGATACTAACAAAAAAAAGTACATTTTACAACTTACTAAAGAATTACTCTAACATTATATCAACCTAATCTTTACATATTGCAATGTAACATACAGTATGCATTATTACCCTGGGCAATAGTTTTCCCATGTTCTCATTACTGAGAAGATAACAAACACCGTTTCCTCTAAACGGCTCTCTAATGGTTTTGAATGTGTTTTTGCTTTGACTTTTCAATGTTTTCATAAAATCACAAAATAAAAGCATTATTGTTTTATTAGATCCTCCCCCGGTCCAAAGACATGCATTGTAGGTTGACTGGCATCTCTAAATTGTCCGTAGTGTGTGATTGCGTGAGTGAATGAGAGTGTGTGTGTGTGTGTGTGTGTGTGTGTGTGCGCCCTGCGATGGGTTGGCACTCCGTCCAGGGTGTATCCTGCCTTGATGCCCAATGATGCCTGAGATAGGCACAGGCTCCCCGTGACCCGAGAATAGATCGGATAAGCGGTAGACAATGAATGAATGAATGTTTTATTAGAACACGTCTGCTTCATGCCAGTATAATACCTTGTTTGTATTTGTACTGTTGCATGTTGTAAACATTTCCAAACAACTTCCATTATATGGGAGATTTGGGTCAAAAGGTGTTTTTTAGTCCAGAAAAACATGTTGAAATTATTAACTATAAGTATCACATGTATGTGTGTGCTTAGAGTTGAAGCTGGTAATGCTTATGATTTAATGGTGAGTGTAGGTGTGCACCTGCGTACCTGCTCGGTTTGGTGTAAGCTTGGCTCTGTCTTCTATCTGCTGCCTGTGAGAGAGTGTGAGAGAGTGTGTGTGGAGCTCCTGGCTCAGGACATGCTTCTCCATGGCCCGGACTGCCTGAACTTCCCTCTCTTTTGCCCTCTCTTTCTGTCGCTCCAGTTCTCTCTCTCTTTCTCTTTCCTCCTCCCTTTCCCTTTCTCGCACACGCTCTCGTTCCCGCTCTCGCTCACGCTCTCGCTCCTTCTCTCTCTCTGCCTCGTGAGCTCTCTCCTTCTCTCGCTCCCGCTCTCTCTCGTGCTGGCGAAGCTTGTCCTCCATCTGCAGCCTGTCAGAGATACACACACACACACACACACACACACACACACAAAGGGTGTGAGATGCAACACTCTCCACAGGAACATAAAGAACACACTCAGAGGGAGGCAACAAGAACACAAGAAGTGTTGATGCTGTTTACTACTGAGCATGAGGAGGAAAAGTTGAACAGATTACAGGCCACATGGGGTGTGTATGTGTGCAGGGGCGTCAACATGCATGTATATGTGTGTACAAGTCACGGCACATATGTGTTACAGAGAGAAATGTTGACATATACAAACAGAATTGTACCATTGCTATCAAGGCCAATTTATTTCAGCCAATTTTAAGTTAATGTATGATAAATTTCCAGAGCGATGCCTGATTCACAACTATTTGGATGAACTGACTAGGAACACAGAGCCAGGCATCCTGGAAGCAATATAAATTGGGTGAATATCTGTGAGTGAAACTGTGTGTGTGTGTGTGTGTGTGTGTGTGTGTACCTCTCGCTCTGCAGGGTTGTCAGAGACTGATGGCTAAGCTCTGCAGGGTAGCGCACCCCTGGCAGGTGGAGGTGAGCAGTGCTGGGATGCAGGGAGGGCACGGCTCCCCCCGCTGGCAGCTGGTAGTAGGGTGAGCGGAGGGCAGATAAACAGAGGGACTCATCCATTCTGCCCAGCGGCGGGGGGAAAGAGGGGGACAGAACAGCTCATTAGTGGCTCCTGCTGCTGCATCACTATCTCTGTCTCCTCATTTCATTAACCCTAACTCTCAGCCTCCCCTTTACATACATATACACACACACAGATATACACACATTCACAGACACACACACTGAGGTCACCACTGAAGGCAATTTCAGCCACTGCTTCTCATCCTCTAGTGAGAGGCATGCTGTGTGTGTGTGTTCTTTGTGTGGATAAGCTTTTAAAATGTGGGGCATTTAAAATGAAATAGACATATGAATATATTTAGCACAAATTATTAATGCCAAAAAATGCCAGCAAAGGATGCAAAGATGTCTAGGTGAAATGCTGGTCCAGCACACACACACACACACACACACACACACACACACACACACACACACACACACACACACACACACACACACACACACACCCTAGGGGAAATTCCCCATAGCCAATCCACCTACAGACAGGATTTTGGACAGTGGGAGGAAACCTCAGAATCCGGAAGAAACACACATGGTGTAAAATGCTTCCTGAAGACGAATAAATGAGATTTGCACTGCTAATATAAACGCTAACAAAAGCAGCTACACACAAAATCAGATAAATAAGCAATCATAAGAATACGTATCTCTTATCATGCATTCAGTTGTTCATGTTAATATCTCTGTGTTTTATATAAACAATTACAGATTCTGGACATGACATAACAGCATGATGGTGTACAGAAACACACACACACACCTGTATGATGATAGGGCAGGGTAGGCCAGATATCCTGAGCGAAAGTACGCAGGGTCCAGCCCTAACGGGAGTGAAGATAATCTCAAGTCTTCAGCAGAACCATAGGGGCGGAACCCACTGCGCAGGTATTCCTCTGGCACCGCCCCCAAGGGCACTGCACCAACTGGTACAGCCCCCGACTGCAGAACATGAGGCATCTGACGTGATAAACTGAGAGAGAGAGAGAGAGAGAGAGAGAGAGAGAGAGAAAAAGAGAATGAGAATACTTGATCAAACAAAAATATGAATAGAATATTATATGTTAATTAATTAATGCTAAACATTAAAGGTGCTATGTCTATACATCTGGCTCTTACTTAAGGGCTTGTAGACGAGGATCCTGCATTACTGCACTGGGGTTCAGTCCAAAAGGATAATGCGCTCCCATGATGTGAGGGGGAAGAGAGGAGACACTCTTCTCCTGAGTCGCAGGAGGAGGAGGAGGGTCTGAGGGCAGTCGTTCTCGAGCAGGCCCTCTCAAAGCAGCCTCAGCCTGGGAACATGAAAAGAAAATTTTGATTAATGTTATTATCTTAACTATAAGTACCATATCAGGTCAAAAGTTGTGCTTTTATTTTTTGCACTTGAGGCTTTCAAATCTGTTCTTAATTAAATCTAACAATTGATTTTATCCAGATTGTTTTGGTTTCCTAAAAAAGGAGCAGCGGCTATAATAATTGCTGACCCGATATGGCTGTAAAAGCCATACTTACAGACTGTGTCTTGTTCCGTGCCCTTATCTAGCAAGGCAGAAGAGAAATGTAGAACAGTCAGCAGAAGAATGCAAATCAACATATATTTTGCATGGAGTTTTTAGCATGTAAATGTGATTCAAAGCAGCTTTCTAATGACTAAAGCATTCCTTGTCTGGTTTGAGACGATCACCAAGACAAGTGCAGGAGGAAGGATACGTGTAGGCTTTGTTTAAACCTAAAGACACAAATATGCTTCGTCCTCACCATGCATAAGTGCGTACGTGCATGTGTATCAGCAATGCGAGCAGCACTGTTCACATACTCGCTTGTGCATCTTTTACACATCTGGAGGATTAAATGCAGCTTCCACTAGATGGCAATTCAGAGCCAAAACATCTCTCTGTGTCTATCTGTTTTCCAAGTCAAACTGAAAGTTAGCGATTACACAGTTGACGAGCTCCATTTCTCTTTCAAACTTTCTGTAGTGGCCATCATTGTTGTCATTGGGCTGCGTCTCAAATCAAAAACCCTGACCTTACATTTAAAAATGATTACTAAAAATTCCAGAGGTGCTCAAAACAGCCCTTTCAGTTGAATTAAAAGGTTTTTCAAATTCAAAGACTTAGTGTTTTACCCTGTTGTTGGTACTCAGTAATGATTCAGAACAGTATAGATGTATGCGATTTGATACATGGTGTTACTTTACATTGTCACAGTGAGCAATGGTGCTATGCTGCCTTCACTCTTTACATTACTATCACATCACTCAGACCCACTGCGCTAAATTCTGAGGACGTTCACACGCGATGCGTCAAATGAGCGGTTTGCTCGCGGTGGCCATCTTGCCTATGTACAGTTACAGCAAGTATAAATCAGCCTTAAGTGTGTGTGTGTGTGTGTGTGTGTGTGTGTGTGTGTGTGTGTGTGTGTGTGTGCGCGTGTGTTTAGGGGCCAGAATCACAGCTTTCTTTTCTTTTTTTTAAGAAATCCTCTTTATTCCTGGCAGAAAAGCCAACGGAGCAGCTCCTTTCCTCCACCTCCTCTGGGCAGAAGCACAGAAGCTCTTTGTGTGTGTGGAGAAAGCCTGGTTTGATCGGGGGGAAGTGGGCATTGTCTGAACTGCTCCCCCAGTGACTGCACGGCCAAACAGGC
>JAUCMX010000013.1:11460288-11480288 GCA_033459395.1 Hemibagrus guttatus | reverse complement strand
TGCCAAAAGTTTTGGGACACCCCTCCAAATCATTGAATTCAGGTGTTGTGTTTCAGGGGCTGGGCTTGGCCCCTTAGTTCCAGTGAAAGTAGCTCTTAATGCTTCAGCATACCAAGACATTTTGGACAATTTCATGCTCCCAAATTTGTGGGAACAGTCTGGGGATGTTGGAACTTCCTGTTCCAATATGACTGCACACCAGTGAACAAAACAAGATCCATAAAGACATGGATGAGTGCGCTTGGTGTGGAGGAGCTTGCCTGAGTCCTGACCTCAACCTGATAGAACACCTTCGGGATGAAGGTTGCCATTACATTAAAAGTAAAATTTCCTTTTGACTTTGTTTAATACAAGAAAATATTGTCTTTGTTGTCTGTGGTAAACAAACATAAGACTGGGTGATGTGATACGATTTAACATCTATATAATGATAAATTATGGCGCAATATGCTTTTCTGAGACATCATTGATGTCATTATATGTTTTTATATGATTTTTTAAAGAATCTTTTATATAATTCTATTTTATAATTATAAGCTAACTGGAAGCAGCTAAAGTGATTTAAACTTTGCACAAAATCTTTTAATTGTTTTTTTTTCTTTTTCAGTCTTAAATATTTGTAATGTTTTTTAATAAAAATAAAAATAAAAAATGTTCTTTTTTAAAAAATATAGAAAATAAAAACAGATTTTTTAAAGCAGATTATTTTTTTTATTTACAGACATTTTTAATTAATAACAACTTTTCAAATGGGGCACTACTGTACAGAAGACAGTGAGAAAGCCTATACATCATGACACATATTGTGTATTATAGAAATTAGAATAAAACTAGAAAATTGTGATATGATATTTTTCTCACATCGTCAGCCCTGAACTGTACCTTTACCACAGAAGCAGTGGACAGAGAAAAGGTTGAATATGTTTAGCCATCATCTGCTCAGCTCCATGCTTGGGTTATCTCATTTGCAAAATGAATAAAGAAAGAAATGAAAGAAACAGATATTATATATAAAACAAAGTAGCCTGGCAGTCGGCTAAAAGGCAGATGAGAAGAGATTCTGGCTTGAGAAGATTCATTAGCTGCCTCTTGAAAGGTTGAGGTTTCTTTATTAATAAGCTCAGTAAACTACATGCAGTCTCTACGATGGGGTTTTGGGAGCAGAGCTAGTTCAATGATGCTCAGAGAGGCCAGTGCCATAATCACCTCTTAACAGCCGACAGAACTCTCCCTTAAGTTTTACTCTTTCTCAAGTTTTAAATGAAGTGATTCCTTAAATAACCTAATCAGTTCATCCATATCTCTCTCCAGCAGCCCTCTCCTGACCTCTGACTTTCATCTGCAGCTTGTGATTCATTTACTGCAGAGTGCTAGTTTGATGACTCGCGGCAAATTCCACACGAGCTCAAACGTGTGTCAAACTATCATTAATAAACAAAGAGTGCATGTGTATGTGTGCACTTGAGTGTGTGTGCGTTTGAGTGTGTGGGTGGGTGGGGGGGGGGGATCTGCGAGTCTCGTCTTTGGCTGTGGCTAGAACACAATCACACAGACAGATGGGGACCTCAACAATGTGCCAGCAAAATCCGTCAAATCCACATGCAAATATTATTCAAATCTATTCCGTGTGATCTGACCACAGCAACAGACCTTGGAGCGCAATGTAAAAGTGTGTGTGTGTGTGTGTGTGTGTGTGTGTGTGTGTGTGTAAAAGTGTAAATGTAAAACCTGGACCGATTGTAACAACTGATCTTTTACTGTGTAACCACATTTAATTCTATATATTTAAAACTTACATTTGATGAATATCTGATTTCCATCTATGTGCAAAAATAACATTATTCCAATATTAAAATAATATATTTCTGTAACAGATCCATAGTTACTGATATTGAAAAAGATTCAGTGCTAACAAGAAAATGCTTGGATTTACAAGCAATCGGCTGAATAAATATACTTACTTTATACACCTGTATTATAATGAATGAAAGTGTGCTTCCTCTCCACATTGAACTGCACATATTAAAGTGCAGTGACAGATATTTACTCTTCATCAACTGACTTTGTATACAAAGTCATTGACTGACTTTGAGATACAAACTCTCCTTTTTCTAAGAGCAAAAAAGATATTCGATATTTTAGCACACCGTTTAGTCCTTTTCGGTCCCCCATACTGACGTGTTTTAGTAGCTTGCAAACAAAGCCACTGTGGGAGCACAAAAGGTGTGGTTTTCAGGTGTATCATCATAGCAAGCATCAAAAATAGCCAAACTGTAGATGCTGATAAAGCTAGAGATTGAGTCAAAACACCTACAAGGCTAGTATATATCTGACTGAACTGCACATGGGTAATAGACCTCAAAGGTCAGAGCTACGTTGGAAATAGGGATGGCAATGTAATAGGTAATAGTACCCTGGTGTTAGAAAAAAAGATACCAAAATAAAAAAGACAAATCAGACTTTTTGCAGGCACCAGCAAGGTGCACAGATTAGATCTCTCTGCACAAGACATGTGATATCTACTGAAGTTACGGCTTCACGAGGCTCAGCATATTGTAGAACTGCACGGATCTTTAACAGACGGATAGTTTCAGAGAGACAAAAGTGCTTGAAGAAACAAGCACATTCAAATAGCCTTCAACTGGCACTGCTCAGCTGCCATACAGCACGAGTTGAGCAGAAAGAGTAGAAAAAATGGGGAAGAGAAGAGGCAGAAGGATGCATGGTGTAGAGATGAGAAAAGCATGTGAAATGATTTAGAGTAAAATGTATGTAAAATATGTTATAATGTTTTAAAAGCGTATAAATCTGTTGATGTATTAAAGTCACACGTCAGAGTCAGGCTTTATGTATGGAGTGATGAAGAAAGAGGTGGAGAAAAGAACAAATACAAAAGAGGGCAGTCGAGAGGACACACCCACCTCTGGGTTCCTCTGCCTGCTTGGCCAGTTTGCGGAGAGCAGCGGCAAATCCGGAGTGAGCGGACTGGGAAGCAGTGTTCCCATTGGCTAGAACCGTGCCGCTGATGGGGGAGGGGGTGAGAGGGCTGACGGTCGCCGTGGTGCGTGTTGCCGTGGAGATCATTCCTAACGATGGCGACTTTGGCTCATGGCTCATGCCTGAAGAAGAGAGAAGAGCGATGGGGGAGGGGTCAGAGAGAAGAGAGGATGGAAGAGTGAGGGAGAGAGGGAGAGAGAGAGAGAGAGAGATTTAAATGTGATCATTTACATTCGAATTTGCATTCCAGTCACCGTAAGCAAAAAGGCTTAACTAATCCTGAAATTTAAATGCATGTGTGCATGTGTACCAAAGTGACACTGTCACACAGGGCCATGACCTCTTACCTGTTTACTTTCTCAATAGCGCATACACATATACACACACACGCACACACACACACACACACACACACACACACGCACACACACACACACACGACTGACAAATTAAAGGGAAACCTGGCAGCTCTGTTCTGCTGTGGGGACAGATTGCATGACCCGGATTGGGTCACTGTATATTAACAGAAAGTTCTGACTGATGACCTTTATCCTCCGATGAAACGTTTCTATCCTCATGGGAGTGGTCTCTTCCAGGAAAACAATGTCCACATTCACTGAGCTCAAATGGTTTGATGAGTATGCAAATGTCAATCATATGCTATGGCCTTCTCAGACAGCAGATCCGAACGCAATTTAGCACATACGGGAGAGACATGTTAGACACTTCTCTCTATCACTATCATCATTGTGAGAACCAGCTACGGGAATATCGTTTGGATGAACACCGATCATCGCTCCAGTACAGTTTTGGAGATTTGGAGACTCAATGCTAAGCATCACAGAAGCTGTTCTGAAGTGTTAGTTTTTTGTTTCTTACACCACAAAGGACTGTAGAATCTTTATAAGCATCTCAGTCATATGTATATCAGCTTGTCTTTTGTTCAGTGATACATCATCACTATATAAGAGCATTTCTGTAGAGAATGCTTAACCTGACATCTCTCTAGCTTAGTTAATGCAGAGATAATAGACCTCTCTTTACCAAAAAATAATTGATGGATTTAACTACACCTCCTGAGGAAATCAATACCATACTTCAGCAGCATCGATAAACCTACTGGGAATGCTTCATGAATATGGGAAGCGCATGGTGCCTCACAATCTGTGCATGACAATATAATGGATGAGTGTGTAAACTTCATTTACATTTACATGTATTGATTAGGCAGGTACTTTTATCAAAAGCCAATTAGAAGTGAGGAAGAGTATTGAGCAGGTTAAAGAGCTGACAGTGAGAAAAACTGAGGTTGAACTCAGTGTTTACTAACTGACCAGACACAGGATGCTAAATATATTAGATATATTATTAGTGACGCATCAAAAAATTGTTCAGATGTATGCAAGTCCATCGTGCTAAATATATTACTACAACAACACAGTATGTCTGAAATAATAACTGATGGGGCTGAGCGATATAATTCATGTCATAGATAGAAAAGAAAAATCGGTTTAAAGAGTTTTTAGTTTTTTTAAGGAGTCTGTCATATGGTTCTACACAGAACCTTTAAACTCTGGAGGCTGTGGAGTAACCATGCCGATAGTAGTGCTTTTCCTGATCCAAACACACATGGTGTGAAAAAATACTAAAATGCAGGACAGGGGTGGGAGCATGTGCTTTAAAGGTTCATCTAAATGGCCAAGCCAAAAGGAGCTCTGGATTTCTAAGCATGTTTGTCAATATTTACAGTATAAAACACTGACCAAGTCCATAACTTGTAACTTAGTACATTTAAATACATTCACCCTTTTATTCCTACATCCATCAGTTCTTTTTGTACACACTAAATAGAAATTATTACACAGAACTTGTCCTTTAAATGTTGCTGCTTTGACTACTGTGATGTATTGTGTATGGGTTTGGCATATCTTCCACCCTGAGTCAGTGGTCACTTACTCACATTCATCATAAACTCTACGACAGCAAACTCTGCTCCCATCTGCCCTCATGTTGAACTGCAGGGAGCAATTATTAATGACACTAGCCACATTAGGGGCTCTAGTTAGCATAACTATGTCCCCTGACTCCCCTAAAGTGAAAGTTCATTCCAGCTAGAATCTCCATCACACATGTAAACACAAGCACACACACACACACGGACTTGCTGAAGCTATGCTCAGATTCACTACACACACATAGGTCAGTCAGGTGGAAATGTAAAAATATGAACAGTCCCTTAGAAAACATGACAAGAAACAAATTAAGTCTAGAAAGAGACATCCATATATGGGCATACTGGATGCTTAGAATTCAAATGTATTATTTATCTAATCCAAAATGAATCCAGACCTACCTAATGGTTTATTCCAAAACCTTCAGTGTCCAGTCATCTGCATACAGCACTGTCCTGTACGGTCTTTATTCTATTATTAAAAACAAACCATAGCACTCAAGGCTGCTTACTTGATCTTCTCCCTCATCCCAGCAGCACAGCACCTCTCACACTCCACCTCTCCTACTCCCTGCAGCCAAACACACAAACACACATACTCCTTCTGTCTCGCTCTGTCTCTCAATCTAACAGCTGCTGTGAAGTCACATGACCTGCCCTCTATTTCACTTCCTCTTTTTTTTTTCCCCCCTCACAGACTAGTAAGTGCTGTACAATGACAAACCACACCCTCCTGTCTCCTCCTTATAGCCACACGCCACACCTTCAGACACGTCCATATTACTACAGACAACTGCATCCTCTATCTTCTCACTCTGTAATTACAAGCCACACACATCCTCTTCTCTGTAACACCTCCTCTCTATTAGCACAGGTCTTCTTTCCTGAACACTCCCCCTGATAGTTTAGGCCACACCCTCCTCTCTAATCCCTCCACTAATCCCTCCCCTTCTGTTTTGGGTCATACCCTTTGGTTTGGTTCCTCCCTGTGAACTGTGGTCAATTTTCCAGGCATACCATAAACAAAGATCAAACCCTGATCTCCTTAACAACAGAAAGAGAGACAGAGAGAGAAAAAGACAGAAACAAGCAGCAGAGGTGTGCAGAGTTGTTGTAGATGAATGATGTAAGTTATGAGCAACAGAAGGAAAAAAACATCTTTCAACCTTGCAATTACACCACATCACATTTAGACACGATATTGCCCACACTAATCACCTTCTTTTTATTGCTTTTATTTATAAACATGAAGTCATACAGCCTCCCTACAAGTGTGCGCACGTAGTCTGCTGTCTGACAGATTAGTCACCTTAGATTATAGACATGAGGAAAAAAGAGCAGTACCTCACTCGGTTATAAAATCAGTTTTATGACTTTAGCTACATTGATATGTGCGCGCGCTTACACAGACATGACAGAGTTAAGCCGGATTTTACACTGTCACACTCAAAGAGCGCACGTCTTACAAGAACTTGTTTCTCGTGGTTAAGATTACTGATCTCAAAGTGTAAGATGTGCGTAATGCTCACCAATTGTAGTCAGTGCCTTTGCAGTCAGAAAGTTTGAATTAAACAAACTGCTTCTACAACGCTCATATCAATAGGAGGATGGCGCAAAAATCACAGGACAGATACAAATACAGCACTGGCCAAATGTAAGTAAACATACTTATTGCCTAAGGCTCTCTTTCCATTTCTTTTATTTTCTGCATAAGCCTGGATCACCATGATTGATTACGTATCAGAGAGAACATAATCATTTTCCTTAACTGCAGGACTATCCTTAAAGCCCTTGCATCGTATAGTCTGGCATGAAGATTATCGCACGTTGTCACAATCTGTTACAGAATCTGTCCATGATTTTATTGGTATCATACGGTGCAACATGTAATAAATAATCCTGTAAATAAACACATAGTTTACAACTGGCTTGAGAGAGAGAGAGAGAGAGAGAGAGAGAGAGAGAGAGGCACAAGCAAGAGAGAGCAAGCCAGAGAGAGAGAGAGTGAAAGGGGAACTGAGTGCATGTGGAACAAAAAAAAACGCACAATGAAACACCCCAGGTTTAATAGATAGGAATGTTAACTAAACACCTCGTTCTCTCCTTCATTCCCCCACACCCATACTGAGAGGAGGAGATGATGAGTGATTGTGTCAGATAGACAGCTTTAATCTCTGATCTAGCAGCACTGGTGCCTGTGAGTTGTTCACATGCTATCTCTAAGCGATGATCACAGACAGAGCAGTACCAGGCAATACAAATCACACACAAACACTGCAGGGATATAGTGATAATTCTGCTCATTTATGGTACTGTCTAACTAACCACACAACCTGAGTATATCTGCACTATGACTTGGGGATGAAACTTTAACAATCAGGTGGCATCTTTAATTCTGAGCTATTGATGAGGTTTTTTGTTTTTTTTTTTTAGACAAAATCCCTTTATTTTTGAAAACCATACTTCATCTGAAATATAATACAGTTTGTGCAAGGTTTTTTGTGTTTAAGAGATGAACTGTTGACACTTTGCAGGTTTTTTATGCACGTTTAAGGAAACAGTTCTGTGAGGTTCACAAACTATAAGGTATAGGTATGCTACTGCATTCTTGTCTTTAACGCCATCTATTCCTCAACAGCTACACCAATCTGTTCATCAAGCTTTTCTTCATGACTGAAAGTTAAAAATGTAACCGTTGATTTTGACACACGACATCTTTGGGTGTTTTGAATTGATTTAATCAGTTTTGGGCCTCAACGTTTCATTTTGTTTAGACTGCCACTGACACACTCTTAATCTTAGACAAAAGATGCAAAGGCCACATTTCGAATGAACTCCACTTTCTCTCATGAAAGAACTAATGATGCAGTGCATGAACTAATGATGCAATGACACACAGCTGTTCAAGAAACAACTTAGCAACCAAATGACCAATTATCTTTATTACCTGAAAATGGAGTTGTAGAAAATTAGCTGTAGTTCCTATAAAGCAGGCAGACATTCATACAAAAAATAAATGAATCTATTTGAAAGGTGTTCTGATTATCACAAAGCTTACATAATTAAATGTGTTTGGGGGTTTTTTGTTTTGGTTTTTAAGTTAGTCATACTTTCTAGTTTTAGAAAGAAATTATTGCTAATGTTTTTGGGCTAAAATACCCTTACATCACTTGATGGCCAAAAAAAGAGAGAAATTAAAATTTTCAAAATATCTCCTAAATATATTACATATAATCATGCACATTTTCGTTCACTACATAGGCTCAACAGTCCATCATGTTATACTATGCAGTGAACATATACAGTAGAAAAAGTCAGACTGCAGAATTAGAAGTGGAAATCTAGCTAAAGAGATTTTGTCAGGAAATGTTTTATCTTGGTCAGAGTTGCAGTGGATCCACATCCCTGAGACATCAGTCCATCACAAGGCATCATGCCCACCATTTCTTTCTCAAGTGTGAGCAAGATAGCATAGCCACGTGTTTTACAGAATGTGGGAGGATGCAGCTCGCCTATTAGGGATACATTTTTTTTTTAATTATTTACATTTTATTCATTTCAACTTTATCATTTTTAGTGTGAATTGTTTAATTCCTGTAAAGCTGCTTTGCGACAATATGCACTGGTGTTGAATTGAACTGAACGCTGGAGAACCCTGAGAAAGCCACACTGACCTCCACATGGCAAAGAGAATATGGATCAAACCAGAGACCATCCAGCTGTGGAGCAGAAACACTGAAGCTGACTATTCTATCACTAGAGGTATAATAATGATTTACATTTACATTTCTGGCATTTGGCAGACGCTCTTATCCAGAGTGACGCACGGGAAAAAAAATATGGTATTGCCTCCTTATGATTATCCTTGATTAGGTTGCTTGGTTCATTACATAACATTTGTATGCATTCACATGCTAATCCTTTAAGTACTTGACATTTAAATGCAATTTTGAAAGGAATCTGTCATTAATCCATATACTCAAAGCTGATATTTTATACCATAGCCTCATTATGACTGTTTTAAGCTTAAAATAAATGAGTAAGGTGTCAACACAAAAAAAATGTTGCTGTCTGACTTCTCTTGGGTTGAAATTTGGCAGTAGAAAGTGACTCCTAATTTACCTGACTCTTTGGCAGGTAACATAATGGTGCTGCTCAACAAAGAAAAAGAATGAAATTGTTCATGCTTTAATGAAACGGGGTCACAATATTTTGGCAAGCGAAAATGCTGACTGGCTACTAAATTAGGGCATTTAGTAGTGACAGTGTGTGGCTCAGTAGTTTCTTCCTAGAGTACCGCAGTTTCCTTCGGCTCCCAAAGGCCTGTTCATTAGACAGCACAGACCATGCAAATCCACCCTGCCCTACCTGACATGACCAGCTTATGGAAATCTAACAGCAGAGCAATGGGGGGAAATGGATGATGGATGGTATGTCAGGTTGTTTTGTAGAGTGTACCAGCAGACACACACAGAAATCATGCTAGCAGGAACACACACGTCCCTGATGGCACTAGAACAG
The DNA here is from genome assembly GCA_033459395.1 of Hemibagrus guttatus. Taxonomy (NCBI): domain Eukaryota; kingdom Metazoa; phylum Chordata; class Actinopteri; order Siluriformes; family Bagridae; genus Hemibagrus; species Hemibagrus guttatus. The sequence continues at coordinate 11,470,819 of JAUCMX010000013.1, read as the reverse complement.
CAGTAATGCGTGGGTGACCACAGGGACCTGAGGTGCCCTTGGTGTTCATTAGGACCAGAGAATGCCTCAAACACACCTGCCCTCTGCTCATTAACCTCAGTGTGTGTGTGTGTGTGTGTGTACATACTGTATGCGTGTGTCTAAATATCAGTGCTGGTGAGAAAGAACAATAACTGAACATGTGTGTGAGGTGGAGAGATATCATGTCTATCAAATAAAGCTGCATGTAGAAGAGAGAATTCATGTAATGGCTGAAGTTGAAATGCATATTCGGAATACTGAATATTCTAGAAACTCCTACTTGGAAACATCTACCATGCTGATAGGTTAGAGCTCCACAGTAACTTTTACAGTTTTACAGAAGTACAGCCATGAGAGAAGAAAGGAATTAAGCTAAAGCAGATGAATAGAGAAAGCCTTTAACCTAAAGCTCTTTACCTACATGACTAGTGCAAATCTCTATTCCTTTACACAAAAAACATGTACACAATAGCACAGTGTATAGAAAGACCAAAGCTGTATTCATTCAATAGGCCAGTAGTTTACATGGTGATTTGCAGGAATTCATAACCGCCCTGGCTATATTGTTCTCTTTGTAAAGAAGCCACTGTTGAAGAATAATATTTGCATTAAAAGAAAAGAGGAAATTAAGATAAAGGAGGTAATTAAGGAATAAAACTTCAGGGCATGGTGCTATTGTTACAATCTCTGCTTCAAAAAATATCTCCTCCCAGAAACCTTCACCATATCAACAATTGTACTTTATTTAATGTTGCTATAGCAACAATAATGTATTTAGAGCAAGGACATCATTATAAATCTGTGATTTGAACTACGGTCAGAGCTGCTGCGATAGAAAAATTTATCACCACCTCTGACCAATCAGAATCCTGAACAGTGCTATGGTACGAGTTTGCAGTTTGTGGTGTTAATGCTCCGCTGTCTTACTGATAAACTTGAGCATTGTAATAGCCACAATTATTGGTAAACTACAAAGTTTCATTTCAAGCAGTAAGCTAAACTGGAACCATCAAGTGACGGCTGTGTCCTTGTGTCTGTGCGGGATTCTCAGTGGACAGCACAGGAGCAATCTCCTTCTAAAGGTCTGGCAGAAACAATTAACACTCCTGGTAAAATACACTCTTCATACCTCGAGTTATTTCTACTCCAAGCTCTGCATATTCATTTTTACTTTTAGCCATTACATAAAATTTCTACTGAAAACAACATTCAAGTGAGATAAATTACACCACATTTCCCTTACATGACAGGAAACAGTATGACAGTGAAGAAACAGAATATTTGTGTTTATTCTGAATACCTGTACAGTCACTCTGCTCGGTTAATACAGCATGAAAGAATACGCGTTAGATGATGATGATTTCTGCTTATTAGGCAAAAAACAGCAGGATATATGGGAGTGCATTTTGCTGGATGCATATTTGTGAGAAAATGGAAATGTCTGTATAACAGGTGAGAGAAGGACGACTAAAATGCTTCAGAAAAGCTTTGAAGCTTTGGGTCTTTAAACGCATGAAGTTCCTCTGTATTCGAGTGAAATCAAGATTCTAAAGTGTGAACATAATAAGCACGAACACAATCAGTAACAATAACTACGGCTGTTATTATTCTGTTGAAAAATAATAACTGTAATTATTATGAGTGATATGGCAATGGTTGTATGGAATTAAAAAGTCGTGGTCTTAACACACAGCCACTGCACACGCTGAGGGAACAGGAAGGATTTTTCAGCCCCGTCAACACACAGCGAGAACATTTCAGTGATTTAAAATCATTGACTGAGAACACTACTGCTAAACTAAATGCCTGAATTATGGCCTTTTGTGATCAACTAATTGGCAAGGCCAGAGCTTTGATTTTGCTTAGTATGTGATTAATTGTGAAGCTGTACAAATGAGATGTGCATCAACAAACAGGGCAGCGATTAGCCTTTGTAGTGAAGTGAAACGGAAAGCGATACGTTAAGCAAGGAGTGAAGCATGGAAGCTAGATGAAAGAGAGAAGAGTATTGACGTATAAAGTAGGGCTAACCTCGACCCTCTCCACCAGAAACATACAGAGAGTGTAAGTGAACACATCCCTTTAATCAAATCCACTCTTTCTTCTCGCCTTTTGTCTTCTCCTGTCCTCCTCTCATCATCCCTCGCTTCTCTTTTATGAAAGCAAAGGCTTCTAATGACTGATGCACTGAAAGATTAGACAACACAGATATACCCTGTTTTGTGTTCATGAAGCTCTTCGCTTTACTGTAATTATACACGGTGATGTACAGCTGTAGAATGACACTAAATATATTTTAAAAAATGGTTTATTTGAAGGTGCAGGACTCATTCGCTGAAACGCATGTGTGCCATAAACCTGCTCTGTGTCTGCTTCCGTTAGGGAAATGTGTGGCCCTGGACAGCTGTTGCACTACTGTAGCGACTCCCAAAGGCCTCTGGGAAAGGCGCAGTGTTGAGAACCACACCAGACCTCCAGACTCCCACATGGCCACCAGTCTACTTCAGGTCTCCTCCCGCTGCTCTTCTGGGAGCGAGGGAGCAACACACAACACCGGTACTCACACACAGACATGTACTGCCTCCAGCCTAAACACAAACACACACAAACATACATGCACACGCACACACATGCACGTACACACACACACAGGCATGTGTGCGCACGCACACGGCCTATCTGAGCGTAATACAGTCCACGCTTCCTTTGTGTGCTTATCACCTCTGCGCCATCTGGACCATGGATTCAAGAAAAGTGAACTGTCTCTTCTCTCTGTCAAATACACACACACACACACAGTTTACTATGAAGAGTGTAAGGATGATTCTTTATTAATAAAAAGCAACTAATGGCACTGATGTCATTAAAAATGAATAGCTGGCAATGTGATGCAGAACAGCAATCTTCATTTCAGCCGTCTCTGTCCAGTACGAGAGCACAACAACGACCACGTGAAAAGAACAGATCTCTGAATAAACAGCATATTTCTCTACAGTTACGTGATTAGCCTGTTATTTATGTTCACTTATGTTCACAAAAACTCGGTAAAACCTAGCTCTGTTAGTTTGCTCAACTCTGAGTCCTGCTGTGTGTCTACCATAACGAAACTCAGGTTTACAGTAAACAGCATTAATAGTTTGATTCATAACATCTGTAGCATAAATATTCTTGTGACGAGGAACGCAGTTTAATGTTTAACCCATGGTTACCCACGATTAAACAATGGCACAACCCTCGATGTACAGTTAGTGCAGAGCAAAACCCTATTTTCTGGTTTTCCTCCCAGTACTGCAACTGGATATATAAAATACTCAAAACAGTAAATCATGAGAGTACATGCCAGACTTTACACAGCACATGCAGTGAAATAAAGAATCATCACATAAACAATACACTTTATTCATGTCCCAGTTCTATTACTTAAAAAAATCAATCAAGTAAAACAGCAAAGAACAGCTTAATAGATTATCAAAATAGTAACTTGTTTCTGTAGCTTTAATGCTTCCTGCTGTTTAGTAATTAACCAAACCATCTTCCGCATCTCCTCTCTCTCTCCCTCCATTCCTCCTTCACTCTGTCATTCTTTCCCTCTCTTTCAGGCAATAATTGCAGGCTAACTGGAGAGAGAGAGAGAGAGAGAGAGAGAGAGAGAGAGAGAGTGAGTGTATGTATGTGTGTGTGTGTGTGTGTGTGTGTGTATGTGTGTTGCTCAGTGGGAGGCAGGGCGGAGGGAGGAGATGGGAAACAGGGCAGTTTATAGAGTAATGACAGCCCGGGAGGTGAGCTCTCTCCCTTAGGCTCTCCCTGTGTATGTGTGTGTGTGTGTGTGTGTGTGTGTGTGTGTGTGTGTGTGTGTGTGTGTGTGTCCTGTCTATCTGACCAGCTTGTATAAGTCTTCTAAATAAGAACACTTTCATCACATGCCTTTCAAGAGCTTTGCATTAATAAAGCAGCTTCATCCTATGAGTCAAACAGGTCCACTGAAATTTCCCCTTTGTTTTTTCTTTTTGTGTGCGCGTGTGTGTGTCTGTGTGTGTGTGTCACAGTTTGACAGTACAAACTCTAAACATTATGTCATGAGTTCCAGCCCTTACTAAACAAGCAGAGATGTGCTGACAGAGAGAGACAGGGAGGCGTGTATGTGTGTGTGTGTGTGTGTGTGTGTGTATGTGTGTTATGTTGTTCATCTCCTCCCCTTCCTCTTGCACTATCAGCAAAGGGCATTTGTTGTTTAGGAACTGATTAGCACTGGCTCAGCCCCATGAAAACATCGAGCTCCTTTTTTTCTCACTTACACACTCATCTCTTGTTTCTTTTGCAATTAAACCAGTGCAGGAAAAGTCTGTCTGTTTTACACCCAGTCTCTTTCTTTTTCTCTCTGTCTCTTACACACACACACACACACACACACACACAAGCTCCAACAGTGAAATTGCAAAGCGGTTTGTTAGCAAACAAAGGTGTGTCTGTGTCTCTGTGTGTGTGTGTGTGTGGTCATGGGGGTGGGTTGTGTAAGTGCATATAACAGCTGACCGGCAGTAGCAGCAGTAACCCGAGCTAATCCTAATACAATATGGCTTTGCACACTTACAACTACACACACACACACACACACACACACACTTCACTACACTCTGACCCAGACCCTCACTAGCAAAACAGGTCATTATTATTAACTGCACATTGTAAATAAATTGTCTGGCACAGTGTGAGAAAAGCTTATGTACACCCTAGCGTCATCATCATATCGCTGTGCCGTCCTACACATATAGAGTGTTCACACACTGACACATTGTACTGAGTTCTGATGCATCAAAAACATCAGGATGTCATGTTTGTGTGTGATACTCAGCGCAGAGACGAGCTTGTCTTCACCGCCTCACTGGTCCTCGGTTATTTAACCCTTTCCCAACTCGACAGATTGGAACGGGCAGCTGAGTGACTGTGAAAGAGCTCGTGAGTGAATGAGTGTGTCTAATGGAGTCAGATGTTCAGTGGAGAGTTCCTGTGACACTTGCCCCACGCACAAAGCACGTAACACAGTGATAGTGGTGCTTTTGTGTGAAACAGGCCAGACCACATTAGGAACGGATGGGTCATTCTGCTCGAGGGAACACTAAGCCCGACTTCTACAACACACACACTCATCTCAACCTGCTCATATGTGTGCACAGACATACATATTATTGCTCCTGATAGGTGACAAGAAGGTAAAATACTGAAACCACCACACATGCGAGACATAACAGGAAGTGATTATTTTTGACCAGGAAGATACAGAACGTACAGAATGTAAGCATTTCTGGTTGAGATGAGCGTTTCTGAGTTCAAGTGATATAAAGTAAGGTTCATGAAAGCCCTGCTTGCCTAGGGTTAGGGTCAAATAAATAGTGTTATCTAACAAGCTGCAGTAAAGCAGCATGAGGCTAACTTAGCTAACTAGTAGCTACTGAAGAAGTACATACACAAGATAATGTCAGGTACGTTTAAAGCAATGAACTGTTTTGCTATGACATTTAGATTGAGTGCAGTTTCAGGAAAACAGCACAATTCAGCTTTTTGTTATATCTGTTTTTTAACACTGAGCAGAGTGTAAGAGCTTAAATGGCAGCCAAATGACTTTCTATCACTCTGTACATTGCAATTTAATCTATCTAATCTTCCATCCCAATCATTAAACTGTCTAGTGATAGTAACAACCGTACATCCTGCAAGCCTATCATCTCAAAAGCAAAATTCTTGTCACTCATCTTAGCAGATAATTGAGCCTTAAGGTACAGTAACGAGACTAATCACCCTGTCATAACACTGATCCTGTATTTCCAGTCTCAGACCATTTCATTTATAGCCTTCCCAGTTTACAATGCAGAGACAATACTTATGCCAAACAAAACTTCATCATGTGGCTGAGTGAGGTTTCTGCCTGAGCAAGAGAAACCAAGCCTGAGATCGTTACTGATTCTTCTGCAATGTCTAAAATCTGCAATGTAACTGATCAGGTAGTGTGAGGTAAACTCTAGCCTTACAGTGACGTGTGGCATCTTGTACAGGCACTCAGTATACAGTGACATCACTTCAAAATCTAGCCATTCAACCATGCCCTCAAAACCAACAAGGAAGAAAGGTGACACTAGCCTAAACCAACACTTTAGTGGTATGTACTTTTCATTTCCCAGCACATATGGTTAATCATGATGATATGTAACGACATCAGCAGTTTGGTGGAAATACAGCAAACACGACAAAAAAAAAACCCCAAAACAAGTCATCACCACATGTAACAGAACCACACACACACACACACACGCGCGCTCTCTCTCTCTCTCTCTCTGTCTCACACACACACACACACACACACACAGCTGAAGGGGGCTCATGTGTTTACACAGTTCTGAACACTTCCTTTCTGTTTATTGCGATTCAGCATAAAAATGTGATGTTTCTGAAATGTCAAACAGCGTCCATAAATTACTCCATTTGTTGTGGTGAAGCCAGCAGACCCATAACAGTATAAATAAATGAATCAGGAAGAATTCTCAATACAATTCTTATTTTAAAGTTATTCTAAGATATTCTGTTAGATTCATAGCTTAAGAGCAGGGATTCCTAGAGTAGCCTGGAGGTAGCGCAGAAGTGGGTAACATACGCACACACACACACGCACACACACACGCACGCACGCTTCTTATCAATGAAAGGAAAGCAGCGCAACTGGTCAAGTTAGCGACTGTAAACAAAAACAAATACAGAAAAAAAAAAACCCGCGTACTAAGCTACTATCTTAAACGTGGTGTCGGAAAGCAAACGTTTGAAGTGATAGAAGCCCAAAAGCTCACCTTAAAAGAGAGAGAAATCGCGGTTTGGTGTTAGTCCATGTGAAGCGCTACGGGAGTGAGGAGGCTCTGCGGCGCGGAAGCTCAGCGCAGAAGCATCGGCTAGGCGCGAATGGGGTGGGGCTTACAGACATACGGGGCGGGGCCTGTTCTTAGCACCTGCTCTAGTGACACGCCCACCGCAAGACGCACAAGCTCCATCCGAACACTCACACGGTCAATGGCGTACTACCTAACAAGCTATTATCTGTAAATTTCCCAGAGCTTCTCACTGCAATAAATAATTTAGAAAACCGCGAAGACTCGCTCATTTACTGGCGTCTGAGGGTTATTTTTATTTTTGAACCCATTCGATTCCACTTATTAAATTGAAGTGACCAGTAAAACAGTTATTAAACAGTAATAATAGGTTGTAATTTCCAGCACTGTTACAAAATACTAAAATCATGGATGACTGGTGGTCTCTGGGCCAGACTTTCACTGGTTTGCACTGCATGCCAAAGCTTTATAGCCAGGGATCCCCATTTATGTTTAATATAAATTCCAGGAACCCCCTCATTTAGAGGCGCCTTAGAGTTTCATTACTAAATCCATTCAGTTAAATGTATTCAATTCAAGTGTCCAGTGAAAATAATTCATCTTCAGATGCTGCAAACCCCCTGGTATTTACTGTCTAAACTGTTGTAAGGTTTACACAGACTATACTATTTTTTTTAATCAAATATTCACTAATAATTCTGATGGTCATAATGTATAATCATTTATGAAAAACATTTGCCTCAATCACTACTTCTACTACCAGTTTCAGTCCATCTGTCTTTTGCTCTTCTACTATTACACTCTTCGGCTTTATTTGCACTCACTGACTCAGTATTAATGCATATTTACTGCATGTGCTGACTTGTCCTGTCCTGTAGTGTTTAGTGTGTTGGTTGTTGGTTATTGCTGAGCCACACTGAACCTAATTATTAGCAATAACATTATGTAGCAATAAAAGACCTTCAAAAAACCTTGAAACTAAAAATGCAATAATAATAATAATAATAATAATAATAATAATAATAATAATAATAATAATAATAACTTTGATAATGGTCGGTTTTAATTTCCAAAAAAAAATAAAAACAAAAAATCACAGATCCTCTGGTTATGCTTCACTAACCCCTCTTTAAGAACTACTTTTCTACACTTCACATACTTTGTGCAAAGTTAAATATGATTTGAATTAGACATTAGACAAGTCACACACCCTTTATTTATCAGAGTCATTACTTAATGTTCTTGAGTCTTCCACTAGTAGAGTCCAAACCAATTAAAATGTTTTGTATCACAGCAAAAACAGCATCAATATCAACATTTTCTATCATATATACAAGAACTATATATTCTATTGACTATTTCAGTATTAGCTCACAGTGATCATCATACTTATGTTGTTATAAACAAATAAACAATAAATAAATAATTAAAAATTATGGACTGACTGTATGTCACAGACCACTGGGGTTCCCTGGATCCCACTGGAAGAGTCACTGTTATGAATAGACTTTCGGTTGCACATAAAAGTTTCACATCCCTTTCATGATGTCTGTCTAAATCACTAACACACTTCTTTGACTGCTTTTAATCTGTATGGTCTTGAAATAACAAAACGGTCAGCCTACATAATGCAACCAAATCCTTCACTGAAGAGCAGAGAGCCCTTCAAACACACTGAGCTTCAGTGCTTATACCAAATCCACCAGCAACAGATCACAGGAACAATAATATATTTGCATGTTTGTCTAATTATAAACCTAGATTCCAGAGTGTCATGGCTCCTTTCCGCTTTTTTGGTCTAAGGTAGACACTCCAACACTTTACTGAAGTATGCACTCGATAGGCTGGCACTTGGCACAGAATTTTTTAAATTTTTTTGTATATTGAGCGAGATGGATTTGGACACTATTGTTGAAATATTGAGTGTGTGAGAGAGTGAGATAGAGAGGAGAGCGAGAGATCAAGAGGAAACAGATTCACAAGAACTCTCTGTAATAATGAAGAAAAATACATCAAACAAATGCTGGATAAAACAGGATGTTTTAATAACTGAGAGCTGTTCAGCTGAAATGTCTGCCAAAGGCCATTCGAACAGGAAGTTTAAGCACTAACATGCAAACCACATCATCCATTAGTACAGAATGATAAGCCCACCAGCAAACAGCAGCAGTTCTCCTCCCCATGAGGAAAGGAGAAAGCGTCTTTTATGTGCTAAAGTCACTTCAGTCTCACATGATTGCCCAGGAACCAAAACCAAACTAAACGTGTTTGGTGTATTGTCATGTCTGTGCATTAAATTAGCAGTAAGCTAATTAAGTGCAAAATATACACATTAGTTTGAGAAGAATCCAGTGTCATTGTGCACTGTTGGATAAATTGGAGTTGCACATACAATTTGTGTTTAAGCAGCATGCACAAGCAGCTAACACATGTATTAAATCAACTGGAGAAGCTCCTTAGATAAGAATCTTTTTCTCTCTGATTGCGTGAAGTACATAAAATAGGCATTGTGCCAGTTTAGTGTTCACTTGTCTCACAAAAACAGCAATCAGCATTAAACATATCTTCCTGCTTATATTCCTGTGGACAACATGCAGTTAGATCCAAGCTGAATTGCTCAGTTGCCACTAAATTTTGATGATAAATCAAGATTTAGATGAGGAGATAACTGATAAAAATGATGATAAAATAACTTTCTAAATGGATGCATACCACTGACCTTATTACCTCTCCCTACCTCATCTCTTTTTTCATCATCTCTCATGATTTTCTAATATAAAATGTCACTTTAGAAAAGGCTCAGCGCTTTTGTGCTTGCACGCTTGTTGATAATACAATCGTTATCTGATTTTTTGTTATCTGATTATGCACATAAACAGTCTATGCTATCCTTTATCAGATTAAAGCCAGATCATCAGATCTTTTTTTAAAGAAATCTTGAAGTGTAACCGGGTTATTCAGCAGATGTGTATTGTCAATCCGACATCTTATATTTGCGTACAAAACATTACCAGATAGAGAAGGAACACCTCAGAAACAATTAAAGCTACAGACTAGGGTCAAAATAACATGGCTTTATAAGCAAACTCTAAAATAAGTAGTAACAATTAAAGCCACATTTTTCATAAGTGAAAAAGTATCAAATTATCAAGTCATTTTGACCCAGAGACTCTTAATTGGGTGCAAATTTGTTGGATAATTTTGCCAGGATTTGATCTTTTGCAGTGCGGAGATTATTTTGTACATTGTCAAAGTGACAATAAATACCATAGTAAAATCACAGGCAGGAAACAAGCACACACACACACTCTGCCATCCAACACAGACGAGTGAAAGAATGAAAAAAAAAGGAAAGACTGTGCTCCCACCTGCACTGATGAACCCCCTCTTCATTCTCCCCCTCGATCCCTTTCTGCCTCTCTATGTTCAGAAGAATGTGTCCTCCTCGTCTCCCTGATCAGACACCCCATCAGTACCCAGAGGCACTTGCACCTCCCCCATTTTGTGCTAATGACAGGCGTGCAGCCCTTCAGTGGTGAGAGAGGAAGCTGCATGAAGAGAGAGAGAAAAGCCAAGGGGAGAAGGGAAACGAGGGGGGAGTTCCAGCTTACAGCATTCTCCTCTCCTGTGGATTCCCA